>JAPQVW010000135.1:0-40700 GCA_028535905.1 Quercus berberidifolia | reverse complement strand
ATTCAATGCATATTTTATAAACAGCCTGCAGAAATAGGTACCTTTGTATTTGGCCTAACAAAAGAGTCAACTATTTTGCTAGAAATCTATTTTTCTAAGAGCTCTTTGTTCTCGATAGCCCGAAGCAGTTGAAAAGTCGTGTAGTAAAGTTCCTTTGAATCGTTAATAGCAAAATAACAGAGGCGAACGGTGGCTCGGCAAAGACGGCAATAAATTCTCGGTGTTTTTTCGAGGGATCCAATAATGGGTTGTCACTCAGGTTGTCATTTTGAGCTTCAACACCATTGGCAGGAAAATCAGTGGTTTATTGCCATATATCTGGTAATTTAATTTGAATCCATGATTGATAGGGGTTTTTCTTATTTTGAATGGAACTTAATAAAAGTGTACCACACCAGTAAACCACGGCCAAAAGTTTTATATTTCATTTTTTCAGGAACAATTTTACAATCGTATATAGATATAATATAAGTTGAATATTAAGTTTCATTCGATAGTGAGATAAATACATATTTAACGTTAATAAAATTTGTAACACAATTTATTTTGATATTTGATTTGACCCATAAAAATAAATTGTCATAAAATAATTTTTGTCATTTTACATGACAAAAAAAATTCTATCAATTCTAGATAGCAATTTTAGAAGTTAGGATTTTTGCCCTCTTGGGTCTTTTATCTCGACTTTACCCTACTTGAAACGTTAATCGACACTAACATAAATCAAAACCTATGTACGTGCTTAAGTCCCTGCTTAAAGTTAGCCTATGTATCACTACGGACCCTCGTATCAGCAGGCGTATTTGAAATAGATTTATAAACGACTAGCTATTCGCCCCGGCCTTGCACGGGTGCAATTTAGAAAATGCAAAAGATATACCCGTGCGAAGCCGGGGCGCGTCGCTAGTATAGCCTATGTCACTCCCGAGTAGTATAGCTTACCAACGGCGAAAGAATTTTTCAAATCGGTCCAGTAGTTTTTGAGCCTATTCATTACAACCAAACAAACAAACAAACAAAGTTTTCCTCTTTATAATATTAGTATAGATATCTTCTTTCTTAACTTCTCTGTCCACGTTTAATAGATATATAATAGCGTAACTTTTTATTTAATCAATTTTGTCACGTGCAAGCTTAAATCCAGTGGGTACTAATTTAATATCGTAAGAACTAGCACCTTATTGAGGGTGATAGATAACTCACTAAGTCACCAGGCGTGGCCAGACCCAAAAAATAAATGACGGCACTCGAGATCCTCTCTTGCTTGTTTTTTGTACTGGTGGTACATTTTAATCAAAAAGAAGCAAGGATTTTTAATTCGCTGAGGGTTTTTAAAGTACTTACCTGTTTTGACCAGCTTGAAAGTGACTTGCTGTTGGTTCTTCAGCTGGTCGTTGTGTGTGGGATGTGTCAGCTCCCGCAGCGCCATCTCGATGGAAGGCTGCTGCTGCATGGCGCCGCGTGGAGGCTGGGGCGCCAGCACCTCCTTTGAACGACTCAGCTTGCGGAAGAAACTGACCTTCTTCGACTTAGGGGTCGAACCTGCATCAAATACAAATTATGATTATGGAAGTTGTATGATATAGGTTCATGTTCGCGATAGGACGTTAATAAAACCAACACACACGTAACCCGGTTAGATAAACCATGAGAGTGATATGATAACAAAGCCTAAGTTATCGGTCTGATCAAGTACCATGCTGAATGGAGGTGACTGGTTAGTCAGTGACGCGTACTCAATCCCAAATCCACACTCGATCAAAGACCTTCTAGAGACGATCGCTGAGTCGGCGTCGAAGGCGTCGAGATTCGGAAGGAGCCTGTCGGGGAAGGCGAGGGCTCGGAGTAGGGCCGTGGAGGTAGCAGGCTCAGCGAGGAGGTGGCGGGGGAGGGGAAGTGAGCCGCGGACACATCCGGCCGGTGATCCGGCTCCGGCGTCGTCACGCGGATCAGCGCACCAAACTGAGGCGAGCTGGCCACCTCGAACAGCGCGTCGAAATCCCGGTCAAAGATATTCTTCCGCGAGAAGGCCGGGGTGGGTAGGGGTGCGGGGAGTTCGAATTCATCAGGGGCGGGGGTTCTAACAATTTTGCCGAAATCATTATCCTCGTGGCGGCCGAGCTTCTTGAGCAGCTTCGCCTTGCGGTCGCGCAGCTTGGACTTGCGCTCGAGCGACGGCGTCGGCGAGGCCGGCGCGCGCTCCTCCTGCTCCGGGGGCGCCGTTTTGAGGGGGGAGGCGTCGCGAGGGGTGGGGGTGCGGGCGGGCGGGGGCGGGGGCGCTCTTGGTGCGATCAGTGGCACTAAGAGATGGTCGAGCGTGGGCCGCTGCCGGGGCCGGGGCAGCGATTCCTGTCTGTATGTCAGGGAAACTACTTCATCCGCTGGATATATTACGTACATCCCTGGTGAGACCGCATCGCGCACACTGCTCGCGCCCTCCGGAGAGGATTACGCACCTTTACTTAACTACGCGTTACGTTTCCATACGACTATCTTATTAAAATTATAAAGAGAAACAAGGAAAAATTAATTTCCAGCTTTGTTTACTGAAGTGGAATGTTGATTTTACAAGTATTTTATGTTAGTGGCTACGAATAACTTCGAAGAACGAATAAGGAATGTTTTGTGGAAGGGATTTTGAGCCATGTCTAGTAGGTAGGGAGGGATCTTCGGTTTCAGCCAAGGTTCCGTAGAACCAATCTTCAATCTAGGGGAGAGAAAAAACATTGTAAGAAAAATAAAAAATGTGCAGCTACAAGATTACATTTACTTATTTCAATACACTGCAAATGGTCTATAAATCCCATGAATAAATAAAATAAATAAATAATGCTGGACAATTCACACAGCATTATTTAGCCCCAAGCTAAGCAGAGCGTTTGTTATGGGGACTAGACAACTGATATACCTACGTAATACAATACATTAAATAGATAGATATTTTTTATTATAGGTACATAGAAAACACCCAAAACTCTCGGAACAAATATCTGCAGATGGTACATAATTTTTTCCCGAGGCGGGAATCAAACCCGCAACCTCCTGCGTCGCAGGCGTATCTTCAAACCTCTATCTAGCTAAATTAAAGCCCCCTATAAAATGTTTTTCTAAGGATCATTATATACAAATTTTGTTCAGGATAACAGTGAATTTTTTTTAGGAGAAATGCTTGCATTTTTGTCACCCTTTCGTTACCTATTACCCGATTCTCTGAAAGCTGATAGATAAATCCTATACCTCTACCTAGGTAAATTAAAGCCCCCTATAATTTTCTAAGGTTCATTCTATACAAGTTTTGTTCAGGATAACAGTGACAGTGACATAACCCTACCCGTAGATAACACAATAGTAAGAACTTTCACAAACTCGTAAGTAGATACGGGCTCAATGGAAGTTGAAGTCTACCATAGCTACATTGATGGTTGTTTCGTGTGTGTCGAAGCGACTATCCCAAGCAGGTCAAGTACGGACACAATAGCTCGCCGAGCCTCCACGAGTAACACTCGAAATTTTTACAACGTTGCGATTCTGAGTAGATCCATTTACATTTTTCTCTCATGCTAATGGTCCGGGCTTTAATGAGGCGGTAATGATCGTTTTGGTCTCATTAGGCGGGTGGAGCTCATATGGTATTTCTTAAAGTTTTCGCAGACCGGTAGGTTTTTTTAAAACCATTGGTATCTAAACCGTATTCCCTATGAGAGACATAATAAATGATAGTGGGTACATATTATACTATTTAACTATTATATATAAATCAATAATATTATACATATAAGTATATCAATAATATTATATATAAATCCAACAAATTAAATATTATCCCAAATTTATTTACTCCGGCGGGACTTGAACCCGGGTCATTTATCGAAATGCAAAATAGAGACGACTTTTACAAAATTAAAAATTTTAGTTCGTAAAGAAAATTACAATCAAATAATAAAAACAAATTAGAACTAAGAAATTTACAATCAAATAATGAACCAATCCAAATTAGAACTAGTATTAAAAATCTAAATATTATTGACATAAAATAAACTAAAAACGGTTGTGATAGTCTGTAAAAAAAAGACGGTGATGCTTTAGGTTTGAATGTAACTCTCTGTTCTTGAAAGCATCTCTCTTGGTGCCCCCACTTCTGAGCCGGTGGACTAAATTGGAACAAAGTACTCTAAAATTGAGATCAAAATCGGCTTGCCCCGTTGAGTCTCAGTATGTCACGTCACGTCATTCACCTGCACTCCTGGATACAAAGGGGGCACTAAAAGCGTTGTGATGCGCGCCAATCCAATTTATGGAAACGAAGTTTGTCGTTGTCAGATTTTTACGTTGCAGCATCGCATTATTTTACAGTAGGTAGCACTTTAGAAGTCAGAAGTCAATATCTTAATTTCTTTAGGTTTACAAAATAAGCACTCAGACAAATCAAATTTTAAACTACAAATTATTTTCAAATAAGAAATAAAGTGTTATTGATTTTTTCTTCGTAAGGTATTTATTCTAAAATAATGACGTAAGTATCAAGTACTTTTTCTTATTAGCAAAACTAGCGAAAGAGAAAACTGAAGAATCAGGAAAATGCTTAACTAGCGAAATTGTCAAACTACCGAAACAGTCTAGTGAGTAAACTGGTGAATTAGTTAAGTTTACGAGTAAGGAAACTGGCCAGTGGTACGCTAACTCTATTCACTGTTTCGTCCTAATCATTCGCTGTCGAGTCTCAGTAATGCGATTGTGAAGCCACTGAGCAGTAAAACATGCTAATAATGCGGTATAGGCACTCAAAGTGTTAAATCGTTTTAGAATGCTTTAGAACCTTTCGTACTGTCGATTTTGTTTTTATTTAAGGAGTAAAACTACCATCTGGCTAACATTCTACAGGTTACTAGCTAGAAAATAATAAAATTTTGATGATACCAATATATATGTGATACCAATATACTGATACCAAATTACTGTTTTTCTTTTGTGTAGGTATAGAAAAATATGTTGCATCAATTATCAATGTAATATTTACTTTTTGTATCAATGTTATACTTATAATTACTTATTAATATATACCGTAATACCGCAAAGCTTGAAAACGAAAGTTTTCAATCAGTGCGTCCTACCCGTCATGACCTACGGAGCTGAAACGTGGACACTCACGGTAGGGCTGGTCCACCAGTTCAAAGTCGCTCAGCGAGCTATGGAAAGAGCTATGCTCGGAGTTTCTCTGAAGGATAGGATTCGGAACGAATACATCCGACAGAGAACCAACGTTATCGACATAGCTCAAAGGACTAGCAAGCTGAAGTGGCAGTGGGCCGGCCATATCTCGCGTGGAACCGACAACCACTGGGGTAAACGTGTTCTTGAGTGGAGACCGCGACTCGGCAAACGTAGTGTAGGACGCCCTCCGGCCAGGTGGGATGACGATCTGCGAAATACTGCAGGCAGATGCTGGATACGGCAAGCTGAAGACAGGGCGCTATGGCGCTCATTAGGGGAGGCCTATGTCCAACAGTGGACTGATATAGGTTGATGATGATGATGATGACTTATTAATAACATGTGAAACTTTCCCACACAATGTAAATTCTCTGAGAAATAAATAAAATGGAATGAAATATATATTAGCGAAACACGTGTTAAGATTTTACTCTATCGTTTCTTGGAATTTAACGACTCAATACTAGACAATTTCGAATTGATCCAAAGCTGATTGACACATAAATCGCACCTATTTGGCTCAGATACACGTGAGTGCGTTTAGACAGAAACAAGGTAGTCATCGGTGTGTGGGTGCATAGATCAATAATACTGCCCTCTTTAGGAAGCTAGCAGTAACTCGATACAACGTTGTATCAAGATACTGCGCCCTTTATAAGGAGAGCAGAATAGAGTGCGCGGTTAGTGGTGCTGAAGTCTTGTTTATTCTGTAAAATAAATTTTGACTTCTCTTTAATCCAGAACTCTCCTGTCTCTGCTTTAACTTGCATGATTTAAATAGATAATTAATGCTCGACAATCTACATTTTGTACCAAAAACCATTCAACAATGCATTATAAGACGCCAATACTTATTTTTTCACTGGCGTTAGTCCTCAACTTTGCAGGCCATTAACACTTTGATTGCCCACGACGTACATGTGGATCTATCTAGCAGTCCTACTGGCTGTGAGTGCTTTAACCAATTTAAATTAGCGTAGGTATACATCTAAGCTTTCACATTTGTAATAAATAATGTACCCGTTTTAGGGCGATTAAATAAAAATATGAACTATCTAATTATGATGAGATGTGGTATTGTCTATTATTGTCTTGATTACGCTGTTCAAGTAGCACACTTCTAAAATGCGGTAAGATTCAAGATCAAAAGCCGGGACAAACAATCCGTTTCCGGTGTAAATGCGGTCTACACACGTAGTGCCAAAGTGATGTAAATATAAATTCACATAACAATAGCAACAGATGAGATCATTATGCGTTTTATAGTCCACCGGACAATATAACTTTCATAGTGGTTATACGAATTGTAAATGCCAATCGTATTTTTATTTTTGTGTTTTTAACGCAACGACGATGGTTGGCTTTGTCAACTTTCATGTCTGTATTAGAAGTTTCAAAACCATTTTTTCCGGATATACAACAAAAGAGCTTCATGATTTTTTCAGTTTTCTGAGAAACAATGTTAACAGATAAGGGATGGTATGCAATACAAACAAAAAAGAAATTAAAAAGCTGGCTAAACTCAAGAAGGTAGACCGTAAAACATCAACATCATCATCATTGGTCTTTTACATCCGATGGATGATTTATGTAGATTTGTTTGTAAGTAAAAATTAAATAAATAATGCTTGACAATTCACACAGCATCATCTAGCCCCAAGCTAAGCAGAGCTTGTGTTATGGGTACTAGATAACTGATATACTTAATTATAAATACCATTAAAAAACTCATCATAACATTAAAGTAAAACCTAAATTAAATGTCCCAGATTTTTTAAAATCATAAAACAACCGAGCTGTTGTGAATTGTGTGTGATGAACTAGTTCACATACTAGCACACAACACACTATCAGTTTGATATGAAATTTGTTTTATAGAAAACTGATAAAAAATATTTTGTACTCGAAATCTAAATTATCTACACGTATTTCGTTAAGGGAGGTAGTTACATCTCATCCTTAAAGGCAAATGCCTATGCAAAGCCTCCGTCGACATTCCTTTTTATACGTAAAGGAATTTATTTTAATCCTTTGTCATAAAATCAATCGCTCTTTACAATAAGGCCGCCTTTTGTACTATGTTATTTTTAATTAGATATAAAAATAAAAAAGAATAGAAATTATAGCTAGCGTTTTGGGGACGTTTCCGACTGGTACCTATAGGAATAAATTGAGCTACGTGTAGATTATTTGCAACAGTCTGCAGTAAGCTCAACTGTTTCAATTGTAAATACTAGTTCTAATTTGTTTCTATTATTTGATTGTAATTTTCTTTGTTATTACTTGATTTATAGCACAATATAGTGTACATAGATTCATTCAAGATTTGATCGAAGCTTTGAATTTTTTTAAAGCGAAAAGCTTGCATTTCTTGTTATCACCCTTTCGTAACCTATCAACCGGTTGTCTGAAAGCTGATTATAAGTATTTCAGGATCCTAAACGTTCTGGAAGGAAAATATTATTCCCAACCGTCATACTGGTCTATCCCGCTAATAAAACGGTCAGATTTATTTATAGTCACCGTCACTCTGTAAGCGATGGTTGATTTTAAATCAACCGTGGCCTTATGGGTACGATCCAGTGTGACGATTGGTAATAATCCGATGGAAAGCAACTTAATATTCAAACTCAGAGAGAGAGAAACGGTCAGATTTATTTATAGTCACCGTCACCCTGTAAGAGATAGTTTATTTAGAATCAACCGTGGCCTTACGAACAAGTATGACGATTGGTAATAATCCGAAAAAAGCTACTTGATATTCAAACTCGATAACATATTTCTATCAAAAAGTTCTCTCTGAACTGGTGATATAGAGTCAAGTGAAGGTACACTCGTAGTATCAATAGCGTGGATTCTAGTACGCTCACTGGCTCACTGCTATTCAATTCCCAGAGTCATAACGCGGGGTACAAAAGGAACATGCCAATGTGAAGCGCATGGGTTGATCATCTATCTACCTATACTTGAATCATATATTCTATCGATTCACTGAATAATATCTGAGAAGGAACACTTACACCTTTTGTCTTTCACTTACACCTTTTATCGTTATCTAAAAATGAAAGGGACAAGGTAAGTGTTGTGTGATGGTATTTTATTTAAACAAGGTTTTGCTCGCAGCTTCGCACGAGTTTTTCCGGAACAAAATGTAGCCGTTGTTTTATCAAGATATACCAACTGAAGCCTTTCTTTCTTCTTTTTCCGGAGGTCTGGGTGTTTACTATGTATAATAAAAAATATCTATCTATGTAATACAATGTATTATGTGTATCAGTCATCTAGTACCCATAACACAAGCTCTGCTTAGCTTGGGGCTAGATGATGATGTGTGGATTGTCCGGCATTATTTATTTATTTATTATTTAAGGGGCGAACCTAGGAGGTTTGGTTGTCAAACTAGGCCTAGATCTCAGTACTCACGGGATCCTCGTGGTTAAAACTCAAATTACATAAAATTTAACATTATTGATTTGGTTTCTCCAATATGAAAAGACGATCAAGAAAAAAAAAATACGGCAGATTTTTTTCTCTAAACCAGTTTCTTAATTAGTTGCGTAGTTTCCTTGTAAATAAACCAATAACTTGATTTTTGCGCTTACGCCGTTCCAAAACGTATGCTTTGTCCCGCTCCTATGAACACGAAATCCTATGCCTTTTCACAAAATGGCGCGCAATGCGCCCTCTTAATATAAATAATGAATAAATAAATAATGCCGGACAATCCACACAGCATCATCTTGCCCCAAGATAAGCAGAGCTTGTGTTATGGGTACTAGATTACTGATACACACAATACATTGTATTACATAGATAGATATTTTTTATTATACATAGTAAACACCCAGACCTCCGGAACAAATTTCTGTGGAGCGCACAATTATTTGTTCCGGGCGGGAATCGAACCCGCAACCTTCCGCGTCGCAGGCAGACCTTCGCCCGCTGCGCCACATCGGTCGTCATGTTGGTTATGTAGGCGGGGTTGTACCCCCCACCTCATCTCTGTTGAATAAACCAGTGCATAGCAAGCCAGCGATCGTTTCACTTGTCTGTCCTTATATTTAACAGCTTATATTTAACAATAAAATATAGGCATATTAGGATCCGTTCAGCCGTTGCGGGATGTAAATGTAACAAGAAAGAAAGAAAGAAAATAATTTATTAGCCTATACACACAAACAAAAATTATATAAAGAAATAAAAATAAGGGGACTACTTAATACATAAAACACAGGTAACAAAACAAACAATTAATAACTGCAGGTACTAAGTAGCCCACTCCGCAATAAAATAAGCACGTGTGTGTAGGTCTAATGGGTCCGGACTCAGCATGGTGCTCTAACACAAAAATGTGAAAGAGCGCTGGTTTTCAGTCAGAGTCAGACAGATTGAGAGACAGACAGCCCTTTTATAATGTTAAACATAGGAGCAAATTATGTACATTTCAATAAGGTTCATGTTGGCTCTGGTTTAAGCATGTTTAATTAAAACTACTAACAACAGACAATTATAAGTTTACAAAGAGTTTCTATGCTGCTGAATAACAATGATAAAATAATAATACTTTTTTTATCTATTCTATCAATATTTTTAAAGCTATCGTGGTTATAAACACTAAAATCAACTGTGCGCATGCAACTTTGCCAAAATATAGGAGAGTTCAAGACAAACCAAATTATGGAAAATACTCTACTAATAAGTAGCTTTGACCAAACGCTAAAAAATAGTATGAGTTTCATCTTAGCAAAGCAAAATCATTCATCAATCATTTTAGACGAAGCAAGACTTGTAGATCTTAGAATCGAGTATAATATAAAACAATTTCTAACTAACCAGAGTTTCAACTAGAAAACATGTTCCATCTCAATGGAATAGTGCTCCATATTTTTATTTCTTAAGACCCTTGTGAGAGCATTGAGGAGTGAGGAACATACTACTTAAGAGCAAGCAAGTTAGGTATTAAAGGGTAAATAAGAACTTCATACGTTTCTGATGGTGAAGTTGCTGGGCATAGGGGGTTTCTATATTACTTAAGCATACCTACATTCTTCTAAAGTTAATCGGATAATTATATTGAATAACATAACTAGCGAACGGCCTGCGCGGGCTCCTCGCTATTGTATGCAATTAGTGAGTTACCATGGCGTTTTAGACAGAAGTTTTATTAAATATACGTCAAGGTTTCGAAGAAGCTTTTAATTGTCCCATTATCTTTTGGTGGACAACGGCCTCTGGCAGTTAATTAATTCGTTACTAATTAACCGTTGCAAGAAGAAAATACCTGGAGTCATGGGCGGTTCAGATTATTAGGAACTTTTTTGCATGGAAGAAACATTATTTATTGTAAACTGCATGTAAAATTGCACGTGTAATGGCCATAAACACGTGTGGAGTATAAATTACAAGCACATGTAGGCTGCCGCAACTTACATTTAGTCATATTGCGCTGTTCAAAACGGCAATATTAGGTAACGACTAAAGATTATGTACCTAATGTTATTTAGTTTCTGTCCGCAACTTCCCTCGCGATGTCCTACTAACATTAAATAGGCGAATTTTTTGTCGTTCTGAAGACTAGACGTTTAGTCAAAAACAACGACAAAATTACTGAATGCATTGAACTGAAATTTTTCACAAATCAAATTGTTCCTGGAATAAAATATGGGTTGTTTTTTATTCGAAAGTGAAAGGCGTGCGAAACCACGAGTTGATGCTAGTTTTAGTATAAAGATGAGTATATTATTTAAGTCCAATCTTACTCGGTAAATGGACGCCAAATGTCATTTGGATACATTTATATTATTATTTACTATTTAGTAGTTTCGGAGATTTTAGAGACAAAACTTTTGACTTTTAATGAAACAGTTTCATAAACTATACATGTCAAATAACAAATGATCCTAAATCAAATCAAAAACGTATCAGATCCTTTAATTTCTTGATGTCTCGCTTGTCCCCAAGGGTTATACCAATTTCAACCTGTCATGAAAACTTTAATCGCTTCCGGAGCTACGAAGGAGGGGTAATTAAGGAGTAATCCCAGTGCAAGGGTTTAGCAGTGATGTCATTCGAGTCAATCTATGGCTTAACTTCGTGTGGTTGTTTAGCCTTAGCCTTTTAGGATTCTCATATCATTTAGTTGGGAGTTAAAAACAAAAGCTACACAATTTTACAAAAAAATCAAAAACTCCGTTGGGTTTACTTTGAACAATACCATCACCCTCTCACCTAAAACTTTATTATGATTATACCTGGCTTAAACTAGAAGCCTATTTAGCTGAATGTTGTGTTCTTCGCTTGTTTTGCTGTATATGCAAATACTTGGCAGCTGCAATATATATTTTATTAAGTAAAGTTAGTACAACCTAGTCAATCATGTGTACTAACATGTTGTAGGTACTTATTAACATTAATAAAATGGTAGGTACCTAATTTCATCGCCGTTAAAATTTTTACTCAACTTCTAGTCCATAGGTATAATTGAAAGGTGTTCCTACCTAGCTGAGGCGTTTACGTTAAATAAACTCGATCGTGTAAACTTATTACTTAAAAAGACGTTTCCCTTGTAAAAAATATAAAACTTAATGGAAAATGCGACCCTCGCGTTTTTACCTCGAATTAACCTACAAAATGCTTGAACATCGTAAGGAAACGCGAACACGGAATAGAAGTTAGAATAAATATATTTGTGAATAGAAAAAGTTTGGTAAGTCTTGACAATTTCCCATGGAAATCTTTCAAAACGAATCAATTTTGTTGATCAAATCATCAACACTCGTAGCTATGCCTACTAATCGAGCCTAGCAGACTCCATTATTGATTTAGGCATTCTTGATTTAGGCTTCCAATCAATTATGTTTCCAAACATGCGCTAGAGTAGAGGATTGAAGATTGAAAACTACTAAAACGCAGAAATTTCTCTCAGGAGTAATAGAGTAATAATCTCGGCTTCGGGAGTAATCTCAAGTAGGTGTGATTTAGCAAAATTAAAAATTTCCCATACCTAGATAATTATTTGTGACGTTTCTACTGGTAGTCTTTATCCTTACTGTGTAGAACTAGTACTAATACGCTAGATACCTACACTTGCTGTAGGTATCAAGCGTCGGAAAGCATTATAAAATCCAATAGGATGCGCTGGTCACATATCGGAAGCAAATATCCTCGGGGAAATGAATGGTAAGCTATTAGGTAGGCTATGATCATAGTACATATTTTCCTGTTATGAGGTTATGATGGTTTCTACCACTAGAAAATATTGTATTGTATATTATATAACTTGCCTACGTTTTACTTATTATGAGTCATACAATGTTTATAGTTCCTATTTATATGTTTTTAAAGAAACAAGGTTTACTACAACAGGTTTACGTTTATAAAAAAATAATTTCGTTCTTTCAGTTCCAACTGCTGTAGTTAACCTTTCACTGATGAAATTCTAGACAAATAAGGATTTACATACAGAGAGGTAGGTGTTCCTAATTACACGTTAGAACAAAATTGAACAAGATTTTTACTTTTAACCATTTTTGGTTTACATATTTTACTGTATTAATGTTTAAGAAAAATAGGTTAAGAAGGTGGAGGATCAGAGTGGAACATGATGCTATTCCAATCCATTGGTGGATCAGAGTGGAACAAGTTGTCATTGATGGATCTATTTAATTAGAGATAAGTTTCCATTGTTCTTCTTGACATAACTAAGAGTTCCCATGTGTTGCTACAGTTATAAAAATGAAATGAAAATGAAATGATCAGAGTGGAACAAGTTGCCGAATTTAACCAATTGGTGGATCAGAGTGTAACATGATGTTGAATCTAATCCATTATTGGATCAGAGTGGAACAAGTTGTCGAATTTTAATCCATCGGTGGATCAGAGTGGAACAAGTTGTCGAATCTAATCCATCGGTGGATCAGAGTGGAACAAGTTGTCGAATTTAATCTATCGGTGGATCAGAGTGGAACAAGTTGTCGAATCTAATCCATCGGTGGATCAGAGTGGAACAAGTTGTCGAATTTAATCTATCGGTGGATCAGAGTGGAACAAGTTGTCGAATCTAATCCATCGGTGGATCAGAGTGGAACAAGTTGTCGAATTTAATCTATCGGTGGATCAGAGTGGAACAAGTTGTCGAATCTAATCCATCCGTGGATCAGAGTGGAAATCAAAGTGGAATCTAATCAATCGGTGGATCAGTATGGAAAAAGAGGAACCTAAACCAATTATGGATAAGCGCAGTGAATCAGAGTGGAATAAGGCGAGGTAGATTCGTACGCATTTTGTAGTTAGCGATGTGAATAAATCCTTTGATAAATAAATAACGTTTAAACACAAACTCTTTGATGATGAATTGAGACCTTTATTTCGTTTGAAACAATGTTTTGGTTATATAATTTGCAAAAACAAAGGGCTGGATGTAGTAGATATGTGCAGGTTTTACTACAATATTATTACTTGTAATTCGAGTAGGTACGTACAGTCAATGCCAAGAATCTCTGAAAGTCGCCATCTAAAAGCGTCTTGGGGAACATGAGATGAATTTCCAAACTACGTAAACTGACAATAGCAATTTTCGGCTAAGACTTACATATGTACTTTGTATTGAAATTATTTTATTATTTCTTATTTTATTGAAAGATTCACTCATGGAACAATAGCTCTGCTAAAAAATCGTGGTACTTCTAATGGTCATTATCATTACTAATACGAGAAATATTTTTACTCTCCATTATTAATGTATCTATCACAATTATAAAAATATTTAAAAGAAAAAACTTAATAGAAATGATTTTAGAAAATTCATTTTTCCGGGTTCTTTTTTTCAAATTAGCATCACTTCTTCCTTATTCACTTTATAATTATACCAGGCGTTGCTTGTTAGAAATTAGGTGTCTATTATACAGCTGTTTAGAATTTATAAAATCTCTCGTACCTACTTACGAAATATTTTAGTATCTTAATTTCTAAAAAGAAAGAACAAACCATGAGGTAATCTACTTCCTTCATCTCTTTTATTACATTAAATATTTCTACATAACAACCTACCTCACTTGGTAAGCAATTACAAAGTAATGGACTTTGTAAAGACAAAGTAAAAAGACTTTGTATTGGATAAAAGACCACCGATGAGTTATGAGATTGTGTTCTTATCCCGGCCTCTACGGCATTATTGAACTTACTTAAGTAAACAAAACTTTCGCGTTTCATAGGGAGCCTTCCTACCCTACCAGTTCGAGATGGTTCCATTGCTTAATACTATCAAAGCAGTATATTTGAAATATGTCAGCTATTTATCAAATAGACTCAAATATGCCAGACAGTCGGTTTCCCCATTGCCCACCGTTCGGGGTCTATATAAATTTTCATTAGGCACACTCTGGGAATTCCTTCGTAATAAACACACGCAACGTGGGCTTATTTTTCCCACTTTTATCGCGCTCCTTTGGGGTTTAAGGTAACGGCATGAATTTATCTTGACATTTTGTTTTGAACCATTTACCTAAGGTCATCTTATCTGGTTCCCTGACAAACAGCTTTTAGAATTCCCTGACCATTTACATAAGTATCACAATTTACAAGGGAAATAGTAATTTATTGATAAATATTTCATTGCAATCTTTCTTCTGAAAATATCTCGTCTCGGTTCGCAAATTATTTTTTGAACTTTTAAACGTTTTCAAGACATTAAGGGGTTAGGGGTACTCAGAGGCCTGAAAAAATGATGATTTTCAATAAATTTTTTTTGTAGTTAATTACTTTATTTGACAAAAATAAAAACATATCTTTATTAGAACACGTTTCGATGTGACTTCCCGAAAATTTCAAAAAAAAAAATAATAATTCAAAAAGTTATCGCTGTTTTTGTAGAGCCCGTTCCTCCCGAAGTCCTTTGCGGTGATCATCATAAGTCCTTGGAGATTCATCTAAAATCAATCGGACAAGAAAAATTAGTTTTATTAATAGATAATCTTGTGCCTGATCGAAGCTTTTTTTTTTTTTTTCGAAATTAACAAAATGGCGGCCTCAGGAATTTTTTTAAAATTTTCGAGAAAAAAACCTACAGTTTATTGTTAAAAAAAAATCGAAATTTAAAAAAAAAAAAAAATCCTTCGATCAGGCACGAGTTTTTAATGTATTTCAAAAGTACAAGAAATTTTATTGAAATCTACCGAGCAGTTTTTAAGTTACAGTGATCACCAGTTCAGAAAACATAGTTTTGAGAAAAACGCATTTAAAGCTTTGCTATGGATTTATGTCGAATTATAAGAATCATTTAATAACTTACACTGAGTCATCTATTCCTGGACCATATAATAGCTCTTCAGCCTTTCTTCATACTTTAAGAAAATGCAAAAAAAAAAAACGATTTTTTGAAAATTCTGACTACCCCTAACCCCTTAAGCTGAATAAGAAACAATAAAGTTGATATTTTTAAATGGTCTCATTTGCACATTTTGCACGATATTCGGAACGTGATCAAACATAAATCGTTGCCGAGAGAAGGCACTTACTTTATTTTCGACCATCGCATCGTCCCTTTTTCCTATCATACTTTACTTTCTATCTTTAAGAATTTTACTAATATTTACGCATCTTTACAATAAATAAGAGCATTTTTAAATCTACTAAATTATTAACTAACGACTGTTATCAGTGTTACGTCGTTTGACATCTCCACAATGCTGGTTTCTCTGAAGGATAATTCATATGCTAAATTGAGTTAGTTGTCCAAAAATTGAGATTCAGTTGTTACGTTGCGAAAATACATTGCAAAATATTAGGATGAACAATATTTTCTAGTAACAATTAGACTGATAAGAACCAACAAACTATCATTTGCGTGCACGCGAATTGCAGTTTGTTGGATCAGAGGTTTTGCGCGGAACTGTTTATAGGTATTTTCCAAAAATACTAGTGACGGTATGAAGAGCAGCTACTGATCATGCACAAATATTGTTCACGTTGCAGTAGGAACTTATTCTGGTACTGGGGCATAATGTAACAGAAATAGAGTGCAAATTATTAGTGGCACAGTTTTGTTCCACGGCCAAGTGCGGTAAATTTCGGTCAAGTTCGATATTATGAACGCCTATAAACATGATGGTTTGTAAAATTTTAATTTTACTACCATCAAGTTTCATATCGTATAAAATTTGAATTTTATAAACCATCATGTTTATAAGCTTACACAGTATCAATCTTGACCGAAATTTACCGCACTTGGCCGTGGAACGAAACTCTGTCACTAATATAATAATACGCACTCTATTTTGGTTTGTAAATAAACAAAAAAATATCGATAAGCAGCTAAGCAAAGCTGATAAGCTGGTTTTGGCTTTTATTTGCATTTTTTATATAACTAATGCAGCTGTACAGCCAAAGGAATCTACCATTATGGAACCACTCGTAAAGTGTATCCTAAGTCACGAACGCCGCGTGGGTTCGCTATTGTATGCAATTGGTGAGTCACTGCGGCGGCGGAGAGGTTACGCTGAATAATATATAACTTGTTCACACATTCACCACAAAGAATAACCACTCCGATAGATAACCATAAAAACGTACCTTACATTGCTTGATATTACTGAGCAGTGTTTCATACTCATACTTTTATTCGCCGTAGGAGCACAACAAAAAACAAAATACAAATATATGCTACAAATAGGGTTGGAACTCTGTCTCCTGTGTTAGCTAAAATATGGTAAAATATATATATATTCTGTTACAGGAGGACAGCTTTTTCCCACACTTGGCATATTTAACTTAAATAAGCTATTAAAATAAAATAACAATTAGGTGCTAACTATACTAATGTTTTCGTAGTAGGTAGGTTATATTTCTTTTGAACAAGGAGTACTTATATAAGACTTCTAATTCTTTGTTAAGATTACATATATTTTTCTATGTTGTGTAATTAATCAAAGAGTAGGTTCTTAAGAACAGAGTTTAATTTGCGAATAATTTCATTAGTGTGTGTGTACATAAATGTAATGACATGTGTTGGGTGTTAAATGTACTTAAAAGACAATGAGAAAAAGGAAAAGGTTTAATATATTAGATATAGTTATACTAAATAAGATAATATTATGTTTTCGTGTATGTATAAAATGTAATTGTAAATATTTTAATAGAACCAGTAAATTTTGCTATTTACTTAACTTTAAATATTCTTATTTAAGAGTTTCTCTACACCATCGTAGTCATGACTGTTAAGCCAGTCAATAAGACATCGTTTAGTTTAGACAAGGCACACTTGGATATGTCAATTTACAATATAGAATATATGTAGATAACAATAAATGCTGCTTAAATCATAATTCAAAGCCACAAAACAGACAACATAGATTACAATTAAGACACTTAGGATAAAAATGGGTAAATTAAAAATAGATCAGCTGTTAATATCATTGCATTGTTCATGGCATTGTTAATATCACGCAAAAAATATTATTATTATAAATTCATAGTGCTGCTATAAAAGGGCATTGTCATAATTAATTCTAAATAAATAATAAGTATCACAGGGAATGTTGTTAGTACCAAGGTAAAATATCGAATGCACTTTTCTTGTGATTCCCGTGTACGTGACATTTCTTTTATATACTTAAAAAAATTATATTCCTGCGAATAAATGATTTGTTTTTATTATTATTATTGTAATTTCTGGACTAGATATGATAAAATATAAAGGTCTAACATAATTAAGACTTATTCAATGTGTTGTTTCTTTTCTGACTTGCATATACACGTGAAAACAAAAGACTGTTAGAGTAAAATATTAAAATTCTTAAATAGTTGAGCATCGTAATACATTAGTAAGAATAAGCAATAGACCAGATATTCGAATACTGGCTCTGCAAAATTAATTATTTTGCTCAACATTCCGACGTCGACTGACCGCTTGAAGTCGGGAATGCGACACAAAAATGTAGCTGAACAATGTCACTAGAATGAAAGCAGACATATTGCTAAAATTTAAAAGAAATGCGGCTATTCATAGATTAAATGAGTGCTAAGTAAAATAATATTAGCTGAAGAGATAAAAATGTTTTACTTAGAAATTATTCAACGATAGAAAAGACGGAGAGAATATAGAAGTTTGCGTCAGGGAAGTATGTACTCTAAGAAAAATTAAAAAAGCAGATAATAAAAAAGCAGATATAAAAAGAGCAGAAAGAAAGCAGATATATTGCTAAAATTTAAAATAAAAGCGGCTATTCATAGAGTATGAGTGCTGAGTGAAATAATATTAGATGAAGATCTTAAAAGATTTTATTCAGTAATTATTCAACAATAGAAATGATGGAGAGAATATAGAAATATGCGTCAGGGAAGTATGTGCAAAAATATCCAAAATATTATGTATCCACATTATAACGTTGTAGGTGTAAGTTAAGTAGGTACTCGGCGACGGAGAACTGAAAAAATCCATACTTCCGTTCACAATTTCTGCAGTGGTAATTTTTTTTGGAAAACATGAGAAAAATCCATGGAAAACCATATCTTCCTGTCTAATGGTGAATACTAGAATCTATTTATGAAATGCTATTTTTGAACAGTTTGAAGCGACGTTTTTTGTGGATACGGACAGATTACAATTTAAGCCTTCCTCGAGAACTCGAGATTTTAATCATCTATGAGAAACATACATAAAAAGCTTTTCAATTTACTTCGAACTTTTTTCAATTTAGTCAAGGACTGAAGATAGGCACCTATCTATCTACTGCTTTTGCCTTTGTGACTTGTAAAAAGTACAACAATAATGATTTTTAATTTTATGTTATCTAAAAATATTTTTATAACAATGAAAATTGGTTGTGCATGTGTTTACAATTGAAATAGTTAACTGCAGACTCTTGCAAACGGTCTAGAGGTAGCGCAACTGATCCAAATCAATGTAATAAAATGAGTTTCATAAAATAATTTGTATTCTCCTACACAAAATCGCCACCATCTGCACGGTCACCCTTGGACCTCTAAGCTCAAAAAATGACTTGTAATAAATCTACGTAAAGAATGATCTCTGTCAACTAGCCCAGGTTATATGAGCAGGGCTTGTGATATATCACAAAAACATGAAAAAGGGTTTGTTATTTTACCAACCCAATTAATTAACTCATTAAAACAAGTCCCATGTTTTGCAAAAAAATACATCTGATTATGCTGAATTTATAAAACTTTTTTTTAGCATTTGTATCGTCTTAGGCTGAGGCCAAACGTGCTTATTTTTTGAGTTGTGAGTTGCATAAAATGAGTCACTTCATACAAAAGTCCTATTTGTGCCACACGATGAGTTATCATTTCTGAATTTAAAGTAGCTACGAACATAATGCGACTCACAACTCAATTACGCTCGTTTGGCCTTAGCCTTTACATATTCTGACAAATGTAATATGCAACAGCTAAGAGTAGTTTTTTTTTTAGTTGACATAATTTAGAAAGATATAAAACACTGCTTAAGCACAGCATGAACTTTAGTGAGTTTTCTTTTACTTTTAATATTTTTTTAACCCAAAAAGTTTTTTTGTTTATTCGATGTAAGATCAAGGGTCGAGCTGATTTTTTTATATCACAAGTTTTCTTTAGGTTAGATTAGGATTGTATAACTACTCTGTAAGTACGTAGAAACAAATTTTGTTCACTAGTGACAGCGGCGGGTTCGTTGCGAATTAATGATGTCGTCGACACGCAACTCATTTCGCATTAATAAATTAAAACCTGCAGACGTAAGGCCCGGAAGTAGCTACCTTGTGAGCAATTAATAGAGGAAGTAGAGTTTTATACCTACTTTTGTAAAAACTGGACAAAAATTATATATTAACTTACAATAAAGATGCTAAGAAATATTACCCCAAGTACTATATAGACATAGAGACTTATTAACAATACCTACTTATTGAAATATTGAGGTAATTAGGCAGGTGTATAAAAAAAAAAAACTTGCATAGTATAAAGTATAGTATAAAAACTTTACACTTTTTTAAATGTATAGGTATGTTTCGTAGATCGTAGTAAATCTTCTTTTGACCACTATCTCACCTGATGGTACCTTAGTGATGATGTGGCCGACAATGTAGTCACGGCTATTAGAAAGGTCTGGAAGACCTCTTAACTACATAGTAGATAGGTAACTACTAGTTTTACAACAAATCTTTTGACCACAATCTCACCTGATGGTACCTAAGTGGCGATGTGGCCGACGATGTAGTCACGACTATTAGGAAGGTCTAGAATACCTCTTAAGGGGCCGGCGAAGCATGAATTGCCCATACAAACGTAATACCAAAATGATTTCTAATTAGAGCATATTTTCACCATATTATGCAATTTTTTGTATTCAAATAGTATTTATCTAGGTTCCTAGATAGTTTTTTATTCAAAATACTTACCTGAAATGAAATGTAAGCGAATCACATTTTGCATATTTTTAGATCAAAAATGACATGTTTTCTTTCTATTTTATTCGTATTAAAAACAACAATATCTTACGTGTTTTTTGGTCAGGAACATAGCTTATATTGTCTAGTTACAGAATAGCAACATTTTGGGAATAATAGAAAAAGTTTTCAGTCATCATTTTTGGTATTACGGCACACAACCGAATTCCTAACAAATTTTGAACACAAGTCTTGTCTTGTCTTCAATGATGACTGAAAACTTTTTCTATTATTCCCAAAATGTTGCTATTCTGTAACTAGACAATATAAGCTATGTTCTTGACCAAAAAACACGTAAGATATTGTTGTTTTTAATACGAATAAAATAGAAAGAAAACATGTCATTTTTGATCTAAAAATATGCAAAATGCGATTCGCTTACATTTCATTTCAGGTAAGTATTTTGAATAAAAAACTATCTAGGAACCTAGATAAATACTATTTGAATACAAAAAATAGCATAATATGGTGAAAATATGCTCTAATTAGAAATCATTTTGGTATTACGTTTGTATGGGCAATTCATGCTTCGCCGGCCCCTTAACTACATAGTAGATAGGTAACTACTAGTTTTACAATAAATCTTTTGACCATAATCTCACCTGATGGTATCTAAGTGACGATGTGGCCGACGTTGAAGTCACGGCTATTACGAAGGTCTAGAAGACCTCTAAACAACATAGTAGATAGGTAACTACTCTTTTTTACAATAAATACAGATATCTACTCATTGCTATATACATAATCATGGAAGTAGGCACTCGTAAGATGCCCAGAGTTACTTTCATTATTATCTAGGTATGTACTAATGATAGATACTTTGAACTACCTGTAGATTGTTTACAACAGTCTGCAGTTAGCTCAACTGTTTCAATTGTAAATGCTAGTTCTAATTTGTTTCTATTCTTTGATTGTAATTTTCTTTGTTAGTATATACTTACATTCCTATACAATTTTTGTTTTCTCATTTATGTAAACTGTTTGTGTTCTTTGAGAAAAATAAAGAATCTTTACCTAAACCGACATATAACTATGCGATGAAATGTGCTATTTCATTCTTTTTACTCTATTTGCTCTCACTACGCAGTGAAGGAATGCTTATTTCCCATCGTATTATGTTCTCATGTTATCATTCCATAAAGGTAATGGATCGGAGTCGAACGAAGATGAATTCACTGGCAGAATTTGGTCCTGTCACCGTTGATTGAGAACGCTGGCTGACGACTTTTTTCATTTACCAACTTTCATTTACCAAGGGGATTTTCCTTTGATTAGGTTGTTTGGTACACCACCATTCATTGCATTATGCTTGGTAAGTTAATAAAATCTATCTATACTGATTCATTTAGAGGTAAAGTTTGTAAGATTGATATTGCGGGTAATCTCGGAAAATAGGTACTTTTGAAAATTCCTGAGTAATATAGGCATAATAATGACATAGGCATTGAGTGACATCACACTAATATTATGAATGCGAACGTTTGGATGGATGGATAGATGGATGGATGGATGGATATTTGTGGCTTCTTCACGCCAAAACGACTGAACCGATAGAGCTGAAATTTTGCATAGCTGTAGCCCTTGACCTGGAATCAAAGATAGGATATTTTTATCCTGGATACAGGCGTGCAAAGCCGCGGGCAGCAGCTAGTAGTGACATAAGTTTATTCAAGTACCAGGTGAACAAAGCCGTGGTTGTAGTAGAGTAGGGTCTAGAAGATTATAATAACTAAGTACCTACTTGAAAGCTTTTGTACAACACTCTGTGACTTCTGAGTCTTTAGTATGGTTTGTGCATAGTTTACGAAAACTATAAAATTTTTCGTTTCCTCACATTCGTTTAGCGCCTTGCAGCGCTCCTACCGGATAAAGAGGAGCTATTTTTTCGTACTATGACAACGATATAAGTAACCTATACTAATATTTTAAAGAGGAAAGATTTGATTGTTTGTTTGTTTGTATGCCCGGAATAGGCTCCGAACTACTGGACCGATTTGAAAAATTGTTTCACCCTAGGGAAGCTTCATTACTCGGGAGGGACATAGGCTATACTAGCGACACGCCCGGCTTTGTACGGGTATATCTTTTGAATTTTCTAAATTGTACCCGTGCAAAGCCGGGGCGGATCGCTAGTACTATATAAACCAATTGTTTCACACGAACTCTTCTTCTTCTTTGTGTCGGCTTTTACGACTATTTGACACAATTCTGCCTATTTGCCAATTCGATTGTATTTTTCGAATTATTTTGAGAGATTCGTTGCATTTTAGCAGTACCTAAAACTTCAAAAGGTCAACGATAGTAAACGAAAACTTTTATCGTTATGCGTTTGTGCAAACCCATACTAGCCATTTTGAACTGACACTATTACCACTTTATAAACGCAAGAAGACAAGCAAGATAGGTCTATTACCCTCTAATGCGGCTGAATGAAGCACACGTAGGACAATAAAGCTTTTTACTGCCACTGTAAAGTTGCCTTCAAATGGCTTTAAGTAGGCAGGTATAGGCTACGCTTTGACTGCAATGCTGCTGAATAATAAGACTCGAAGTATGGAATACTGTCGATAATTTTACTGGGACCATAGCGGCCTATACCCTAGTAATTTCCATGGTCTGTATCCAAGCTATGTTTGCGAGCACACTTGTGTACCTAATATTTCGCTTAGAAATCGATCGCTATTTACCAACTAGGTAGGTATAAGTACCTACGTAGTTGGTATAGCGATCAAAACATACAAACAATCGTAACAAACGTTGGCCAACGTTATGGTTAGTCGCCGTTGAGACTGGGTGCCGTGGGCGATATTCAACTGGGGGAACATCATCTTATAATACCCAAGTAGCGGGCGTCAATAATATGATGATAAAATTGATAATTGATAGACGCTCTAGATTGAATGATTGATAGACGTTCTCAAGCTGTCGTTGCTAATAACTACATATCCAGTTGGGTTACAATCCCAAGCGGAGTCCCCCAAGGATCCTTATTGGGACCCCTTCTTTTCGGGATATTCGTCAACGATATCTCTGCGTGTATTCATGCCTCTAAGCTGCTATGTTTCGCTGACGATATGAAAATTTTTAGAAAGATAAATAGTATCACCGATGCTGATGAACTTCAAGAGGACTTAAGACGCTTGGACTCATACTGCTATAATAACAAACTAGACCTTAATCCATCCAAGTGCTCTACAACCACATTTACTCGCAAGGTTAGGCCTATAGCCACGTCTTACACTCTTAAAGATCAAATCCTGCAGCATACTAACACTACTCGGGATCTAGGTGTCATACACGATTCTAAACTACTATTTGACGATCACATTTCTCACATTGTAAAAAAAGCTAATAAAGCATTAGGTTTTATTATGAGAAGTTCTACCGGGTTTAAAAAAGCCAAAACATTTAAGATACTCTATTGCACTTTTGTCCGTAGTATCTTGGAGTACGCGAGTCAAATATGGAACCCGAAATATGACACCTACATTTCACGAGTGGAGCGAATACAAAAGAAATTCATCAAGTTCTTATGCTTCAAACTTCATATCCCTTATCATTCTGACAATTACCTAAACATTTGCAAACGTTTCCACCTTCTGCCACTATCTTCAAGACGCGACATAGCCGACTTAACATTTCTTTTAAAAATATTAACAAATTCCATTGACTGTCCAGAGCTACTCAGCAAAATTAACTTAAACGTTCCCTCTAAGCGTGTGCGATATAGTCCGCCCTTTAAAGTTCCATTTGCTAACACTAATTACAGACAGAACTCGTTTATGATAAGAGCGTGCACCGACTTCAATGAAGTTTGTAAAGATAACGATAATATTGACCTCCATTGCACGAGTGTGCATTCGGCACGGCGGCTGCTTAGCAGTAGATTCTTTATTGATAGATAATAGTTGGTAGGTAGGCTCAATATAATTTTGTAAATTGCAAATCATTAAGATATGACAATTAGGTACTTATCGACAATAGTTAAATTTAAATTTAATTTCTAATTTCTTTTCTTTTCAAAATTAATTTGTTTGCATAGCGTTAATAAAATCAATACTGTCATTTAGCCGTGAAGGCCATTAATTAGCTTTTATGTTGTCAAGCTCTCATAACCTATCTTGTATAATTATAAGCTGTAGGCCTTCCTCAAATTAAATAAATAAAAAATAAATAAATAAAAATAAACTTATATATAGATAAATTATCCATAAATCCTTTTGGTCCAGGATCGTAGACAATCAAGACTCTACCTCTAAGTATGAATGTAGGGTGAGTGGGGAGAAGATGAAAAAAGGGGTAAGACAAAAAGTTTTCAATAACACCAGATTTAGAATATTTTTTCCAGTGCTGAAAACCTTATGCTGACACCATTTTGTTACGTTATAAAATGGTGGCCTCAATAATGTTGTAAGCACTGTAAGAAGTATTCTAAATCTGGTGTTATTGAAGACTTTTTGTCTTACCCCTATTTTTATTTTCCCCCCTACCCCTACCTCTCAACGGAGGACGCTGACTCCGCTACACAGTTTTTAACTTTTACGGTAGTCAGCCCTCAATTATACCATAGGCCTATGTTATGTTCCCAATAAAGATAATTAATATATATAAATATTTTTGTATTTGTATTTTTACCTCTAAGAAAAATGTTTACTAAGTGCTCTACCATTTTCCCTAAATCTAAATGGGCAGACTTTTTTTTAAAATTTTTGCTCTTCAGCTTTAAATTATTGCGTTGCACGAAAGTATGATCTCTCATTTAATTTCTATTAAGTAAGATAAAAGCGATCTTACTGCAAATCCGTTTTGGATTATTCAATGAGTATACACTTTACAAAGACATCAACGCCTACACAGTTTCCTGTTCATCAAACCGGAAAACTCTACATATGTGACACATCGCTGCTTATACAAGCTCTTAGATCATCGGGTTTGAAGTTTTACTTTCAGTAGGTTTTCTGTTCTACATAAAACTTCAACAGACGCTGCCAGGGAATATTTGCGTTGTGTGCGTTTGGTGCCCCCGAGGACACCGACCTCGTAAGAGTCCGAGCAACAAGAGCTAAAATTCCCTTTAACTTATGGTTATTGACACTCAAATGCCTTACCACACAAAATTATGGTGACTACCACGTTATAGGTGTGGTTGGCAGGTAGAAAATGCCATCGGCATTATTTGGTGATTTTAGTGATAATAACTATGATATCTCCAAAAGTTTTATGAGACCAGAATTTAAGCTCTACATCCTGTGATCTGTCTAAAATATTAGAAGGTATTATTGAATATTCTCTGTTTCAGCACAATAAGGTTCTTCGAAGTTAGCCGGATGAACTTTTATCTGGCTTATTAATAACTTACCTTTCTTATTCTGACTGAAAACCAGCGCTCTTTCACATTTTTGTGTTAGAGCACCATGCTGAGTCGGGACCCATTAGACCTACACACACGTGCTTATTTTCTTGCGGAGTGGGCTACTAGTACCTGCAGTTATTAATTGTTTGTTTTGTTACCTGTGTTTTATCTATTAAGTAGTCCCCTTATTTTTTGATTTATTTATATAATTTTTGTTTGTGTGTATAGGCTAAATTATTTTCTTTCTTTCTTATTAGTCACAAATTCAAATACTCCGTATTTATCTCATATCGCGTTGGCGTATTTTTGTTGATACCTTATATATAACTATAAAAACAAACATGTAGGTTTGTTTTTATTATGTTATCTATTAAAAACATATTTAGAGCCATAATAATTGGGATTTTAATTGAATAGGTTCACGACTTGGAAACTAAAGGCGCCCCCTAGAATCGACTACAGCAGAATGTTTAAAATCGAATTTTGCTGGATTGTTTCATACATACATTACAGATGAATGCTCATTGTGAGGGGGCGCATTAAGACGTAGTTAGGTAGTATGTAGACAATATAAGCTATGTTCTTGACCAAAAAACACGTAAGATATTGTTGTTTTTAATACGAATAAAATAGAAAGAAAACATGTCATTTTTGATCTAAAAATATGCAAAATGCGATTCGCTTACATTTCATTTCAGGTAAGTATTTTGAATAAAAAACTATCTAGGAACCTAGATAAATACTATTTGAATACAAAAAATAGCATAATATGGTGAAAATATGCTCTAATTAGAAATCATTTTGGTATTACGTTTGTATGGGCAATTCATGCTTCGCCGGCCCCTTAACTACATAGTAGATAGGTAACTACTAGTTTTACAATAAATCTTTTGACCATAATCTCACCTGATGGTATCTAAGTGACGATGTGGCCGACGATGAAGTCACGGCTATTACGAAGATCTAGAAGACCTCTAAACAACATAGTAGATAGGTAACTACTCTTTTTACAATAAATAGAGATATCTACTCATTGCTATATACATACATAATCATGGAAGTAGGCACTCGTAAGATGCCCAGAGTTACTATCGTTATTATCTAGGTAATAAATAATAATCTAATAATAATCGAATGATAGATACTTTGAGCTACCTGTAGATTGTTTGCAACAGTCTGCAGTTCGACCAACTTTTTCAATTGTAAATGCTAGTTCTAATGTGTTTCTATTCTTTGATTGTAATTTTCTTTGTTAGTATATACTTACATTCCTATACAATTTTTGTTTTCTCATTTATGTAAACTGTTTGTGTTCTTTGAGAAAAATAAAGAATCTTTACCTAAGCCGACATACTTATATGGAATGAAATGTGCTATTTCATTATTTTTACTCTATTTACTCTCACTATGCAGTGAAGGAATGCTTATTTCCCATCGTATTATGTTCTCATGTTATCATTCCATAAAGGTAATGGATCGGAGTCGAACGAAGATGAATTCACTGGCAGAATTTGGTCCTGTCACCGTTGATTGAGAACGCTGGCTGACGACTTTTTTCATTTACTAACTTTCATTTACCAAGGGGATTTTCCTTTGATTAGGTTGTTTGGTACACCACCATTCATTGCATTATGCTTGGTAAGTTAATAAAATCTATCTATACTGATTCATTTAGAGGTAAAGTTTGTAAGATTGATATTGCGGGTAATCTCGGAAAATAGGTACTTTTGAAAATTCCTGAGTAATATAGGCATAATAATGACATAGGCATTGAGTGACATCACACTAATATTATGAATGCGAACGTTTGGATGGATGGATAGATGGATGGATGGATGGATATTTGTGGCTTCTTCACGTCAAAACTACTAAACCGATAGAGCTGAAATTTTGCATAGCTGTAGCCCTAGACCTGGAATCAAAGATAGGATACTTTTTATCCTGGATAAAGGCGTGCGAAGCCGCAGGCAGCAGCTAGTAGTAACATAAGTTTATTCAAGTACCAGGTGAACAAAGCCATGGTTGTAGTAGAGTAGGGTCTAGAAGATTATAATAACCTAAGTACCTACTTGAAAGCTTTTGTACAAAACTCTGAAACTTGAGTCTTTAGTATGGTCTTTAGTATGCTCATATTTGTTTAGCGCCTTGCAGCTCTCCTACCGGATAAAGAGGAACTATTTTTTCGTACTATGATAACGATATAAGTATTCTATAGTAATATTTTAAAGAGGAAAGATTTGATTGTTTGTTTGTTTGTATGTCCGGAATAGGCTCCGAAACTACTGGACCGAGTTGAAAAATTGTATCACCCTAGGGAAGCTTCATTACTCGGGAGGGACATAGGCTATACTAGCGACACGCCCGGCTTTGTACGGGTATATCTTTTGAATTTTCTAAATTGCACCCGTGCAAAGCTGGGGCAGATCGCTAGTACTATATAAACCAATTGTTTCACACGAACTCTTCTTCTTCTTTGTGTCGGCTTTTACGACTATTTGACACAATTCTGCCTATTTGCCAATTTGATTGTATTTTTCGAATTATTTTGAGAGATTCGTTGCATTTTAGCAGTACTTACAACTTCAAAAGGTCAACGATAGTAAACGAAAACTTTTATCGTTTTGCGTTTGTGCAAACCCATACTAGCCACTCTGAACTGACACTATTACCACTTTATAAATGCAAGAAGACAAGCAAGATAGGTCTATTACCCTCTAATGCGGCTGAATGAAGCACACGTAGGACAATAAAGCATTTTACTGCCACTGTAAAGTTGCCTTCAAATGGCTTTAAGTAGGCAGGTGTAGGCTACGCTTTGACTGCAATGATGCTGAATAATAAGACTCGAAGTATGGAACACTGTCGATAATTTTACTTGGACCATAGAAGCCTATACCCTAGTAATTTCCATGGTCTGTATCCAAGCTATGTTTGCGAGCACACTTGTGTACCTAATATTTCAAGGATAAAAATAATATATAAAAGATAAAGATAATTTATTTGCAAAAAACATGTGTAATCAAAGATGGTAACTTATCAATATGGCACTACACGCTTGACCAATATACTTTGGTATGCAAAAATGTCGAGAGTATGGCATGCCAATCTAATTTAACTCTAATTCTATTTTTTTATTCACTTAGAAATCGATCGCTATTTACCAACTACGTAGGCATAAGTACCTACGTAGTTGGTATAACGATCAAAACTTACAAAGAATCGTAACAAACGTTGGCCAACG
Organism: Quercus berberidifolia; assembly: GCA_028535905.1. Lineage (NCBI taxonomy): Eukaryota > Viridiplantae > Streptophyta > Magnoliopsida > Fagales > Fagaceae > Quercus > Quercus berberidifolia. The sequence goes on along the minus strand of JAPQVW010000135.1, from coordinate 11,455 downwards.
TTTGTAATTATGCTGTTCTGTTTTGAATAAATGATTTCAATTCGTTCTCATTATGGTTAGTTGCCGTTGAGACTGGGTGCCGTGGGCGATATTAAACTGGGGGAACATCATCTTATAATACCCAAGTAGCGGGCGTCAATAATATGATGATGAAATAAACTTATATATAACTTATATATAGATAAATTATCCATAAATCCTTTTGGTCCAGGATTGTAGACAATCAAGACTCTACCTCTAAGTATGAATGTAGGGTGAGTGGGGAGAAGATGAAAAAAGGGGTAAGACAAAAAGTCTTCAATAACACCAGATTTAGAATATTTTTTCCAGTGCTGAAAACCTTACGCTGACACCATTTTGTTACGTTATAAAATGGTGGCCGCAATAATGTTGTAAACACTACAAAAAGTATTCTAAATCTGGTGTTATTGAAGACTTTTTGTCTTATTTTCATCTTCCCCCCTACCCCTACCTCTCAATGGAGGAGGACGCAGACTACGCTACACAGTTTTTAACTTTTACGGTAGTTAGCCCTCAATTATACCATAGGTCTATGTTCTGTTCCCAATAAAGATAATTAATGTATATAAATATTTTTGTATTTGTATTTTTACCTCTGAGAAAAATGTTTATGTGTGCTCTACTATTTTCCCTAAATCTAAATGACCAGACTTTTTTTTAAAATTTTTGCTCTTCAGCTTTAAATTATTGCGTTGTGCTGCACGAAAGTATGATCTCTCATTTAATTTCTATTAAGTAAGATAAAAGCGATCTTACTGCAAATCCGTTTTGGATTATTCAATGAGTATACACTTTACAAAGACATCAACGCCTACACAGTTTCCTGTTCATCAAACCGGAAAACTCTACATATGTGACACATCGCTGCTTATACAAGCTCTTAGATCATCGGGTTTGAAGTTTTACTTTCAGTAGGTTTTCTGTTCTACATAAAACTTCAACAGACGCTGCCAGGGAATATTTGCGTTGTGTGCGTTTGGTGCCCCCGAGGACACCGACCTCGTAAGAGTCCGAGCAACAAGAGCTAAAATTCCCTTTAACTTATGGTTATTGACACTCAAATGCCTTACCACACAAAATTATGGTGACTACCACGTTATAGGTGTGGTTGGCAGGTAGAAAATGCCATCGGCATTATTTGGTGATTTTAGTGATAATAACTATGATATCTCCAAAAGTTTTATGAGAGCAGAATTTAAGCTCTACATCCTGTGATCTGTCTAAAATATTAGAAGGTATTATTGAATATTCTCTGTTTCAGCACAATAAGGTTCTTCGAAGTTAGCCGGATGAACTTTTATCTGGCTTATTAATAACTTACCTTTCTTATTCTGACTGAAAACCAGCGCTCTTTCACATTTTTGTGTTAGAGCACCATGCTGAGTCGGGACCCATTAGACCTACACACACGTGCTTATTTTCTTGCGGAGTGGGCTACTAGTACCTGCAGTTATTAATTGTTTGTTTTGTTACCTGTGTTTTATCTATTAAGTAGTCCCCTTATTTTTTGATTTTTTTTATATAATTTTTGTTTGTGTGTATAGGCTAAATTATTTTCTTTCTTTCTTATTAGTCACAAATTCAAATACTCCGTATTTGTCTCATATCGCGTTGGCGTATTTTTGTTGATACCTTATTATAACTATAAAAAACAAACATGTAGGTTTGTTTTTATTATGTTATCTATTAAAAACATATTTAGAACCATAATAATTGGGATTTTAATTGAATAGGTTCACAGCTTGAAAACCAAAGGCGCCCCCTAGAATCGACTACAGCAGAATGTTTAAAATCGAATTTTGCTGGATTGTTTCATACATACATTACAGATGAATGCTCATTGTGAGGGGGCGCATTAAGACGTAGTTAGGTAGTATGTAGACGTAGATCGGTGAGATGATGATTGATTTTAGTGATGATTGTACATTTTTGTTGTGTTTTTTTTTCACATTTATAAACCTTTAGAAATTGCCCGAAAAACCACCCCCGCCCCCGCTCGCATTGTCCACCGGAATCACAGGTAACATATGTTACGAAAATATAAAATAAACCAGTTATAAAATAACACAATCCGTTGTTTGCTTAGGCGTCCAACCGTGGCGTGGGGCGCAGAGTACGTCACGTACTCCAAACACGCAATGTTTCACGAAAGAAACCAAGATAATAAGAAATTTATTTAGAAAAACACAAATACCTACCCTATAATATAAACTTTTGATTTTGGTTTTGACGAAAGCTGGATGAATCAATGACTCATTCACCTTCGAGAAACCTTTGTTAGGTGTACCAAATCTTTGAATTGACCTATGACAAGTCAATGTTATTACGCCTACGAAAAAGCTACAAGTATTTACTTATTTATTTAATAGCAAGAACGGTATTATGACTAAAACAAAACAAAAAATTACTAAATTCAGGCATCTACCTACTTATGTTACAGAAATGTCTACAGTAAGTTTCCAAAAACCATAGTTGTAGGCCTTAACTTTGTTAAATAGTCTAAGGATGTAGGATTTAAAATTTTTGTGCTGTTCAAAAAATTCAATATTTACAACTAATATTTACATATCAATTTCCTAAAAGCCTAAGCCGTCACCAGAAGGCAGAGTGCCCAGAATGCTGGCAGCATTGCCACGTTGAATGGCAATGCTCATTGAATATTTTAATTTTTATTTATTTAATCCAAGAATGGGTAAAATCCTGGTAAATAATGATGAAGATGATACCAATAGCAAACAATCATTTGGATTTTTCCTGTGTGTGATAGGTATTTTGCTGTTTTGTGATCGTGGGAAACGAATTATTTAAATTTATAACAAGGTAAGATCCTCTTAAACTCTCGACAGCTCATAAACTTTGTTTAGTATACTCATTACTGTCACAATCAAAGTTTGCGAAGACCTCTCAGCGGCTTTCCGTTTGATGAAAATTTTATTCAGGTACCAACTTAGCAAATCAGAATTAATTAACTTGCTCTTTCTATTCAGTGGATCATTCGTGTGGAAAGTTGGATATTAAGCTGCATGACGAACTCGTCTCGACAATATGCTACTTGGCTAATTATTCACAAGCCTGTTTAACATCATGAACGGTAGATGTACATGTGAGAGGTACGTACTAAACCTAGTGGCGATGGGTGGCACCGTCCTTGTACATACAGCTTAGAGTTTAGGTAAATACTAACTATAATAATAATAATAATATTTAATATTTACTTTAAACAATACGGATAAGTCCAATTACATTACTTAAAGCTAGGTCACATGTCATAGTAAATTAAATCATATCTTAGTCATACGAACACATAATTATAAACAAAATCAATTAAAATTACATATTAAGAAACATGTCAGAATAAAATGAATAACGATATTGAATGTTATATACATACACAGGTCAAAATTAAATGACATACAGGCAAACAGGAGAAACGATATATTGTTGGTTTAGGCATAGCGTGATGCACCTTATACAGTATGTAATTTATCTTTAAATGACAAAAAGGCAACACCTTCACAAATGGTACATTCCATAACAATCGAGTGTAGCAGATATTTTTTTATGAAAAACTAGCGATCCGTCCCGCTTTGAACGGGTGCAATTTAGAAAATGAAAAAAGATATACCCGTGCGAAGCCGGGGGCGTATCGCTAGTATAGCCTATGTCACTTCCGAGTAATGGAGCTTCCCAACGATGAAAGATTTTTTCAAATCGGTCCAGTAGTTTCGGAGCCTATTCCGGGCAAACAAACAAATAATCAAATCTTTTTTCTTTACAATGTTAGTAAAGATAACGTTCGGGGATTTTTTCCCTGTATTCTAGAGATTTTTGTGTTCTATGATCGAATACCACCCCTGAAATTCTGGGCCTTAGTCAGAAAACAAAAATCAATGTATATGATTCGTTTTTGTGCAAAACCTGCTCTTACGTCACCGACATAAAATAGCATTTGTACGAATACTTTTTGTTACACCCTGCATCAAACCAAAACCTTTATTTCTGACACAATAAAATGTTATATTATGACCCGAACTAGCATAAGCTGTATTTCAAGGCCCAAGGCGGTATGTAAAGAGACCACGTCTGACAATGATATAGTTTTGCCACTGTCAAGCATCTGGTAAGCCATCGGTGGGTTCAGGGGCGTATTTACCCTAGGGCCAAGGGGGCCATGGCCCGGGGCGGCAGGCAGCGCCCCTTGCAGCCTGATTCCCAGGTAAGGCCAGAGAAGAGAAGGTCGCAGAAAAGGCAGAGAAGGCCAGAGAAGGCCGCGAGGGGCGGCAAAGCCGCTCCTCGGGGCCTTCTCTGGGCGCCTTTTATTTTCAAGCTTGACTACAAATATATTATATTTTATTGTCATTTAGATTAAAAACAAACGAACGCTTCGAACCCAAAACCGAACCAATTATACACCGTCAACTACCTACCAACAAGTAGTACCTACCTAGGTACTTACCTAAATAACATTTGCGTTCAAGAATTATCATACATTTATTTCAGTTAGGTACGGCGGCGTACCAAACTAAAATAAAATATTACGCGGCACGTGGAAATGCCTATGGGTAGGTAAGTATACCTATAGGCATTTCTACGACGCGTGCTCTATAGCACGACTTTTATCAACGCCATCTATGGTGGTACCAATACTTTCAACTTAATTTAAAAAACTTACCTGTCTAATTTGTTATCTTGTAAGCCAATGGAAATAAAGATTTTGATTTACTGATTTCAAACTTTCAAAACGCGGCGCACACACAGCGCGCGCAGCGCATGCGGGAGGCGGAAAAAAAATTAAATACAGGGTGTTTGGTGCATCGTTCGCCAAAATGAAATGGGGGTGAGGGGGGTATTTGCTACCTTCTCAACTCCCTAGAAAAAATCCTGGCCCCACGGAAGATTTAATGTCGATTTCTTTAATTTATATTTGAATTTTACAAAAGTCTGCATTCAAATTTGAATTTAAAAAAAAATTATGTGGCGTAGCTTCCAAATTTGTATTTTATTTAAATTTTGTATTATTGTACGATTCTATCGATGCCAAAGTTATTCGCTAGTAATAGCTAGTTTTTTTTTAATCGTCTTGAACAAAGTTTTAAAAAAAGCAAAGTCGAATTTGAAGCTCGACTTTGAACGAAGTTAAAAAAAAAAACTAATGATAACTTTGTTTCTAGAATTCTTTTAAACACTTCTCTAGTCCATCTATTCCCTTTCTATCGGTATGCAACATGACATGAAAACCTTTGTGACTAGCTTTACTAGTTTGCTTATCTTCTTCTATGGGTACGATCGCTAATCAGACTTGAAATAAAAAACACAAAATTTAACTACCTATTTTAAACATACAACTCTTGTTCAAAGTGCCGCCGTTGCGAATGCACGCGTGACATCTTCGCCTAATTTATACCGTCGTCGTAATTTTTAACGAAATTCGTCCTTGATCGTATCGAAGGCCGCTTCTATCCGCTGTCGTAAATCTTGTTGACTTTCAACTTCCGTAGCGTAGACGAATACTTTTGCACGTCCCCAGACGTAGAAATTCAAAGGAGTCAGGTCTGGGGAGCGTGAAGGCCATGGTATAGGGCCACCCTCCCAATCCACGAATTGGAAAGGAATACATTGTTTAAGTATAATAGGTGCAAATCTTTATGAGATATCGGACGTACGCGCGAGTCGCTGCGCAGTAGGTTATTTTAAGGTGTCAGAGGAACGCGGAAGTGTGCGGGAGAGGGTAACGTCCGCTCACCTTGCGCGCGCACTCGCTCGCACCCTGCAATCGCAATGCGTTAGAGTGAGAAACACATACGCGTTGCCGTTCGAAAGTACAGTCGACTCGAGGTTCTTTTCGTATTTTTGTTATCTTCTGATTTTTCGTTATTGTTGTTATTTGTTTTGGTTGTTGCTGAGATCTACGACGATCGTCAAATAAATTCAAGGCAGTCATTTGTTGGTTAATTTTAGTATTATATTAGTACCTATACTAGCTTGTATCCGCGGCTTCGCACGCGTTTTACTGGGATAAAAAGTAGCCGATTATTTATTTCAGATCTACAACTACAATCAATGCATACATTTCAGCTCGATCGCAGTAGTATTCGCTTGAAGAGATAACAAACATCTTCACAAACCTTCACCTTTATAATATTAGTGTAATTATATTATATTATTATTACAGCTATTTAAAATACACTACCTGGGTAGGTATGTAGGTTAACAAAATTAATCTCATACAGATTCTCTAGTTTTCTACAGAATCTCTTCATGATTACTCAGTCAACTGTACCATGCGCTGTTTTGCATTCGAGGCTATGTTCACAGAACTCATAAAGATTTGCACGAGAAAGATTTTCACGGTTATCAAAGTCGGAATTTTCAAGACCAATAAAAATACGCTTACCGTCCAGGTTATTTAGAAGAATGAATACACTAACATGAGTGACCTCAAACTTCTACCTTGCATCAGGGTGTAATGAAATGCATGTTTGTTGTTCTGGCAAAATACTTTCCACACCTTCCAGATGTATACTTCGAGCAATCAGTTAGGGTCAAGTGGTCAACAGTGGATCATTTTTTTTTCCGAAAGTCATAACTCGGCTCTGGTTAGAGCTAAGACATTGAAATTGAGAATATGCATAGTATTGTTCAACTACTTTGATCATGTATTATTATTTTATTGACTTATGAAATAGGAAAAAAGAAAATTGACTGATTTAAAAAAAAGTCAGAAATTTGCCACTGTGGACCATGGGGACACAGTGGCTAGGCCCTAAATACATAGTGGATCGGGGTTATTACACAGTGGATAATTTAATAGGTTTATTAGGAATAAAACAATTTCATAACATAGAATCAGTCTATTTGCTTTTGCGTATACTCTACGATATCAAGGTAATCATTTATTAGAACCACTGTGTTCTTTCATTAACTGATCCACTGTGGATTGCAACGCCATTTTAAGGAAATAAATTGGTAGAAAAAAATGCATGCGTTATTCGAGGGTGAATTACACGCTAAGACAATCTTGTTGGAGTATATAACACAGTAGAAAGAGAGCTTTAGTAAAATGTAGTACGAAAATGAAGATGGAACTAGAGATTTTTTACCTTAAAACTGTATTTTTATTTGCAAAAACAAAAAATCTCCTTCCACACAAAAACCACGCGCCGTGTGCGCTGCCCGACTGGTTACAACTTGTTCGCGTCTCAAGCGCGTCTGCTATCGCCACTGTGTACCACTTGACCCTACATTTCGTATGCTTCGAGTTGGATTTTCTTCGAAGAGCCTTAACATCTGCTCATCAATTCCAACATTGTGTCGCATCACAACACCTCTTGGTTCTTTATTACGCTTATTTCCAGTTTTACGAAGGCGCCGAAAAGTATTTTAGAACGTGTAGCGGGAAGGCAAGCGTCTATTACGAAAGCGTTCTTGGTAGATGCGTTACGCTTCTCTTGCATTACCATCGGCTTTTCCGTATGCCATCATAGTGTCTGCATACCCTTCGTCAGTGAATGTAGCCATCGTCAAATGGAATACGCTAAGTTTTTAGGGGGTTGAAAAGGTAGCGAAAGCCCCCCCTCACCCCATTTCATTTTAGCAAACGATGCACCAAACACCGTATACCTAGTGTTAAAATGTTTTAGTAAATAAATGGTTAATTTTGAGTTTTGTTTTCATTTATTATTTCACACCACATAGCAGGTTTTTTTCCTATATTTTTTTTCATATGAATGGGGCGGCAAAGCTAACTGGCCCGGGGCGCCAAATCTTTAAATACGCCTCTGGGTGGGTTAGGCACGGTGCCGACATACGAAGCAACCACCGTAAAGCCTTGTTTAACAAGGCTCAAGATAAAGCTCTGACCAGAATGCTTTCGTATTTTAACCACTAAAAACTTAAAGCACGTAGGGCATGCTATTTCATAATTACAAAGTGAACCATTAATCTTTATTTTATAAATGGTAGGTTATTTTCTTATTTTATAAAATAAAATGGTAGGTTATTTTCTCATTTCCTAAATGTTAATAAATTATGTTCCTACTTTTAAATCTTATATCTTTAAATGAGCAATTCTTGTATATATATATATATATATATATATATATATATGGAATCTCGGAATCGGCTCCAACGATTTTCATGAAATTTTGTATATAGGGGGTTTCGGGGGCGATAAATCGATCTAGCTAGGAATCATTTTTAGAAAATGTCATTTTATTCGTGTTTTATCGATAATCAACTTACTTCTTTTTTAATATGACTCTTCCTGACATCTATTGGCGAATAATAATAAAAAAATTGTGAGCAATAAAGTTATTCCGACAGATGGCGTTGTTAAGTAACACGAAGTCAATGAGTGTTTGCTTTGAGGTTAGACTAAGAAAATCAATTGTTTATTTATATTATTTGTGTCTTCTTAATGCACGTGTTCACTTAAAAATGCGTAAACGATGAACGCATCTAAATGTATCATAATTTCCAAAAAACACAATTTATAAAAAATAATAACCGAGCAAAGCTCGGGCATCCAGGTACTAATTTCTTAAACAATAAGTCCACTTAGTTCATCTTTTTGTGGTTATTACGTTCGATCAACACTTTTCTTGTTTACTACCTACTTCTATCTAGCACTGGCTAGTAGGTAAGTCCCTTGTTACAACAGCTACCTTCCCCTATACAAAGCTTAAGTTTTAATTGGATATGGATCCTAGAAGTGATTGACGGGACGATGTTACGGTGCTTCTTCTTAGATGTTTACTACCGAGCAATCAGATGGTAAGCGACACAAACACGTTGCTCGTTCGCTAATTAAATCTCTGATCAGCTGATAAGGCTTAACAAGCTGGTCAAAATGAATTGAGACGAATTGCTCGAAAGCTTATCAAGGAAAAAATAAGTAATCTTTGGTCATCTTGACAGTTTGCTAAATCAACGTAGAGACTAATCAACATTTCAGCAACACAAATTAACGTTGAAAAGAGATTTGATCACATTTTAAAGAAATTATCAGCGTATGTACTACTTGCTGTTGGTCTTAAGACTATATCATAAGAGCAATCAAGAAGGGCCTTTTGTCAAATTAGACGCATTTCTTTTTCATGCGATTGTTGCTTGTAACTAATTATTAACTTGCCTCGACTGTTTGTGAATGCTTAAATATATGTAACTATGTACGAGATCTTTAAATATTTTTATATTTTGTGATTACCATCGACTACTATCGCAATGCACCGAAGTTTAACAACGGTAAATTAATCGGAAGTTGAAAGTGAAATATTATGGGAATTTGCTAGTCTATTGTGCCGCTGAGCACAAAAGGATGTTCTTTAAGTATATTTCATTGAGTTTATTATAAAGCTATTAAAACCCAGTCACATCTTTTGTGTAGGAAATCTTGCAGACTGTATCCTTTTGTGGTAGAGAAAAACCTTGATATTTTCTTTAAAAGATTTTATAAAAGCCAGTCTTAAAATACTGATCATAATTTTAAATACTTGCAGCAGGAAGAAGAAACCCTCCATTATTAAAACCATGAATACAAAATCAATAGCTTTTATTTCAATAGAACCATAGAAAATTTTGAAAAATCGAGCATTTTAGACAATATCATAAGAGCAAAGTATTTCCTGTTTACCTATAACAATTTTAAAGTGCTCAATACTGTAAAATTGTTATAGGTAAACAGGAAATACATTGCTCTTTGATGCTCTATCCACTTCAATCTTTATAATTTAGATTAAATAAGTGATTTAGAAATCTCTAGCGAGTTAGAACATGAAACCGACACAGACAAAAAAATCTAGTCTTTTGATAGGCCTTGAATTTAGGCAGCTGACGAGCCTGTTATAACCCTTTTAGTAGTCCGAGAGTGCTCTACCACGTTTGCCTTTGTGCCTAATCTGTCATCACTCAGAGCGTCACTTTGGAAGACATGTTGGACACTTCCAAGTGGGTAGGTACGTTAGAACTTTGGAGGCAGTACATTATGTGGAGTAGAAAGACGTTCGTTTGTTTAACAGGACAGAAATTCGAGTAAAGGTTTGGCATAGCTTATCAATTTTTTTTTAGGCGAAAATATAGAAATGTCATTGCAGAAATTATTGAAGGTAAACAATAAATTTCGATTATACGCATTCGATTACAATTCAATGTCATTATTGTGGTATTCTACCAGAAGTTACAAGTCAATAACTTTATTTCTTAATGCTTACAAAATAAGCACTTATACAAGTCAAACTTTAAAGTAAAAATTATTATCAAATAAGAAATAAAGCGTTATTGATTTTCTCTTTACTTTTTTTTTCCACCAGTGGAAGAGGTGAAAAAGAAACCACTAGCACATTCATATATCACATAATTGTCAAATACACTTTTGTTTTATCTAAATATAATGCGATTCTAGATACAACGCAATATTTATTTAGCTTAACACAACATTGAATTTCTTAAATACTATTGTCGGTGTGGAACTCAGCGACATCTGACCAAGCATTAACGTCATTGGTATTATCGCTTATGGAGTAACAAGCCTTCTTGATGAGATTTTGTTTTATGTACTGTTTACCACGAATAGGGAGGACAATTGCTTCAGATGGAAGCCTATTATAGAAGCGCACGCAATTGCCCATAAGTGATATCCCCTCCTTTTGTAATCTATATGATGGGATGTGTAACTTGTTCTTGTTTTTGTATTTATATTGTGAACATCACACTTTTCCAAAAGCTTCTAGCTTCATCGGTAATATATCTAATTGTTCGAACTGCATAGGCTGCTGAACTAATTCTACCTGCGAGAGCAGCAATTTGCGGTTTCCATTGAAGGGATGCATCAATATGTAACTCTAGGTAAATAGTAGTCTACAAGGTTACCAATCTTGTCCTTTAGCTTATCCATCTTAGTTGGGAATTTTCTTACATTTATTAAAATGAATTTTATACATTTGATTTTTTAATGTGGTTTTTTAGCACTGAGTAAGAGGTTATTGGCGGAGAACCAATATAGTATTCGTGAAAGCGAATCATTTATATCGTCATAATTGTATTTATGTCAGTCAACTTTAAAAATCAATGAAGTATCGTTAGCACATAAAACTGTATCACAAAGATCTATTTATCATTATATTTCATTATATCTGCTAGAAACGGAGATCATTTACATATAGGTTCTACTAGACAAACATCAATGTGCTTGGAACCTACTGGTGCCTAAATAGGAAAGAAGAAACTTCACACCTTCCGACAGAAGCATTTTGAGTACATGCCTACATAAACCAATTAACACAAAAAACACTTTATTTTTCTTAATCATGAATCAACCGATGAAATTGTCATTAGGAATGTTATCAAGCAATAAATGACGTCACGTGTATAATTACATAACGCCAGTTTCGTGATGGGCCAACAATCATTCGGGCCTTGGCATGGGTTGGTGACAATG
>JAPQVW010000134.1:0-40804 GCA_028535905.1 Quercus berberidifolia | reverse complement strand
CATAAAATAAACCTATTTAGTTCATTGTTCATTGATAACATGATAAGTTACAATAGTTTACTATCACGTAGTGTCGTTAGATCAAAGCCGTGGGTAGTGTCATGTCTAAATACAGGCTATTATGGCCTGGTGAATAAAACTATTACATGGAACTGGTGATAGGTAATGCTTGAAGGCAGATTATAGCCATGGGTAGTGTCGTGGCTAGGGCCATGGGTAGTGTCGTGGCTTAGGGCCATGAGTAGTGTCATGGCTAGGGCCGTGGGTAGTGCAACGGATAGATAGAACGGATAGCTATGGATACATCGGTAAAACCGTTGGCTTATTTATATTGTTAATAATCATAAATGTAACATAACAGCAATGGATAGCTAAGTCGTTACATTATGTACTTAATAGAAATAACAAAAAAAAACAATAGAAAATAGAGTAACCTACCTACTGACACAACAGAACAACTTACAACACAGAATTAAAATGTAAAGATTATACAGATAACAAAGTTGGCACAAAGCAATATCTAAACGGAAATAAGACAAAATTAAATATCATTACAAAAAAACAATTAAATTAAAGGCACAAAAGTTAAATTCTCAAACGAGTAAAATGCTTATAGAGACGGCCAGGACATTAGATAAGTTATGAATGGGTTGAGACTTTTAAATCAAAATTAATTTAAAAAAATACCTACGATATTTAGAGCCTAGGTAGGTACTTCGGGACGAAGTACTTGTCAGTATGGCCGTGATGGATTCGATTATTTATTAATCAATCACAAGATTCAAATCAACTGCCACCTAGTGAAACTCAGCCGAATTGTAGTTTACGGATAGATGGAGCTTTGTAAGAACCATGCACATTTTAGTATTCACCTTACGTAACAGGTGGCGCTTTAAGTTTCAATAAATAAAACTTATTAGCAATTAATTGAATCAATATGTAACAATGTATGAAGCAGATTAGATTAATAGAACTTCAATATTGAAATTTAGGAAAGGTTTGTTAAGATACAATTTCCTTAAATGTAAGCTTGCTATATTACAGAGTTATTGACTTCAGACTTTGTGTTTGTTTAGCAATTAAATAAATTAATATGTAACAAATACATGAAGCAAATAAATATCCATAAATCATTGATTAAATAAAAGTAAAACTCTTGTTATGTTACAATTCATTTAAATATAAGTTTGAAATGTTACAAATTATTTCCTTCATCAACAAGATTGTAAATATGATTATAACGACCTCGGAAACATTAATCTATTATTTTCATGAATTGCAAGTGTCTTAGGATATGTTTTCAACATAGGTTTACCATGTTATATATTGACAAAAGTAGTTCTATTAAAAATATAAATTAGATTTAGTTCTAATTTGTTCCGATAGTTGGATAAACCGTGCCATATTTTGGTATGGGCGGGAATCTGTTGCCGCGCTGAGAAGGTATGAATGGAAAAGATGCTTTAAAACGGGGTTCAGTTTGTGTGTGCAGTCCCGAGGAAGTTAAGTAAACCATTGTTATTATATATACCCTTTCTTGTGTGTCTTACCATGTACTTACCTACAAATATATAGGTTGTTTGTTATATAGCCTCAGAACTGGAGCTAAATAATATGTATTTGAAAGTCTCCAATCCAAGCTCAATGTTTGGTATTTGGATGACGGAACATTAGGTGGAGACTTGGACACAGTTTTTGATGAATCTAAAAAACATTACAGATGAATTTCGACAAATAGGTTTGGGAATTAAATTTTTCAAAGTGCGAGCTTTTTATCTCGGACACTTGTGTAGACAAAAATAATATTATTGAAAAATTCAACGGTTTGGCCCCTAACATTACTATTGTAGATAAATGTTCACTTCGACTCCTTGGTTCACCAATTCTTGATGAGTCTTTTCAGTTGTTTGTAGATGAGAAAATTCAAAATTTCAACAAAACTTCGGACAGACTTCTCAAAAGTAATAGCCACATGGCGTTTACAATTATTCGATTCTGCCTGTTTGTACCTAAATTTACGTATTCTTTAAACATGTCAATAGCCGTTGTGACTATCGTTCTACTGGCCCATCAGTTTCAGTAGGCATCATGGTGTTCCAATTGTCTCTATCTAAACTGGAATATAATAAGACTGTCTCTTATTGCCATTTTACGATACTTACTAAATATCGTAACAACACTGCACCATCTAGCCTTAAAGTAGGCAGAGTCTGTGCTATAGCCACTAGCTAGATAACAGATATACTTAATACATTGCATACAAGTACTTAATGCAATATAGTACAAAATATAGATAACATATCCCTTTACATAGCTAACACCCAAAACAACAATATCTGGAGATCGTACTAATACCTCCCGAGATTAGAATTGAACCCGCAATTTCCTATGTCAGACCTTGAGGTGGACCTTCGCCCGTTGCGCCACAGTGGTCTTTTGTCACTATAAATAAGTCTCAAGTAACAAGTTTCTGAGTATTTATGTATTTAAGAGTTTTGTATTATGGTTTAGTGAAACCATTTTTTTTTCAAGTAATGTACCTGGTTGAATCAACTATTTCATTTCATTTCATTCCATTTCATTCCATTTCATTCCATTTCATTCCATTTCATTCCATTTCATTCCATTTCATTCCATTTCATTTCCCATTTCATTCCATTTCATTCCATTTCATTCCATTTCATTCCATTTCATTCCATTCATTATCATTATCATTACAATTTATTTATTTAGAATCTCGTAAAAAATACATTTTTTACAAATGAAAATAAAATAAAATATTATAAAAAATATTCTACAGTAAAAAAATATATCGAAACGGTGGATCACCGGCCATTATCATTATCGTATCGTTATCGTATCGTTATCGTATCGTTATCGTATCGTATCGTTATCGTATCGTTATCGTATCGTTATCATATCGTTATCGTATCGTTATCGTATCGTTATCGTATCGTTATCGTATCGTTATCGTATCGTTATCGTATCGTTATCGTATCGTTATCGTATCGTTATCGTATCGTTATTGTTATCGTATTATTATTAAATTTATATATTACAAGCCTTGGTCAGCAGTGACCACCCACACCGCGCCACGCTATTGCGGCCTCAAGTTTTATAGATTATTTCAGCTTGTCCATCAAATGCTGGAATGCCGAAAGCGGTGTCATGGCCTGGACCTGCGCTACGTTGCGTTTTTGGCCATCACCATCGCGGCCAGCAAGCCAGTCACTCCAGTCACATTTATCGCTACCCAATACAGCGGAATCAGTTGCTACTTGACTTCGTTAGGCTGAATGCCATTTAGTGCTAATTTGGCATACTAACAATTTTTAATTAACCACAAAAACAAACAATATTGTTAGATTTATTCAAAACCCTGCAATCGATTTGTAATGCTTGTATTTTAACTTTTACGATGTTTATTTCACAAACGAATTTCCGAAAAAATTGTGTAAAGGTTTTCCATGAAGCGTAAAAGGTTTAAAAAAGTAAAATTTATTATTTCAAACGTGAAGTGAGCACCAAAATTACAACCATTTTTTTTTGTCTACTTAAATGTGGGTAGTTGGTAAACGCTAGCACAATGGCTACCAGCGAGCACTACATTTGGATAACTACGAAAATATCATTATTTTATGTCCCCCGTCATTTAGATAAAATAATTTAAAACCTTTATAATTACACAATGCAAGTAAGTCTATTATTTTGTCCGATCCCTTGTTAATTTTCACAGATATAAACACTGAACCAAAAAAAATATAGACACAGAAAATGACATGTACAAAATACAAACCGTTTTCCACCCCGAAGGGAAGAAAACGTTTATTTTAGGTCTAGCCGAGGCTAGACCTCTTGGAGATTACCTATCTTACCTAATGGTGCCCATGTCCCTACTAACTATGATCTAAGCTGTGTCTACCTCACGCGCGGGGTGCCCCGCTCCTTTCCTGCGACGTTGCCGGCCGGCGCGATGATGCCGGTTGGCGCGGTGTTGCCGGCTGGCGCGATGACGCGCGCGCTGTTGTTAGTACCTACTCCAAAATTGACGGCAAGGCCTTACCGAGGTCTAGCCTCGGCTAGACCTAAAATAAACGTTTTCTTCCCTTCGGGGTGGAAAACGGTTTGTATTTGAGGTCGCCGAGGCTAGACCTCTTGGAGAAGTGTCTGTTTTCTGCCGGCATCTAAAGCGTACTGTGACTATAAGAAATAACAAAAGTAATAAAAGTCCTACCATAAGTAGGGCAAAGCGGTTTGAGTAAAACATGTAAGTAATCAAAAGAAACGTTTATTTAAAGTAAGACGAAATGTTAACTTACAATTATTAATAATTAGACATTGCCGGGACAGGTCCAGGATAATCTTATAAACATAAAACAACTAAATGAATTATTACACAGATTCAAAGCCCATATTGACAGTAACATTTGAACTTGAGGCCCTTGGTTTATCTACCAACTTACAATAATGTTTGAAAAAATTGTCCGACCCCCCTCCAGTTCCCTCGTTTAAGAATCTGATCTAGAGGATATTGTTTTGAAAATCATAAGAAGCTACAGCTGACCGAATCGAGCCCGGGCCACACTCTATGCCTAGATCTTTAAATGTGTGACTTTAACCAGCCAGCAATAACGGTGCGCGAAGCCGCCCTTACTACGCCACGCGTGGTTATGAATAAGCTATGCAAGCCCTGCTGAGCCGCGCCCTTCTGTGCATTGATACTTCAATTAAGCACTTCAGCCACACAACCAGACTCAAAGCAGGATCTCCTGAACAAATTAAGTGCCACCCTGATTGACGAAACCTGGCGTTGTCTGTTTTTGAACCAAATCTTGGCCAAAGCGTAATAGATGACTCTGATATTTCACAGTGTTGATCGTCAATGCTTAAAAGAGTCAGATCATGGACCCGCCTTCCCGAAGCTAATAACAAGAGCAAGGCCACGTGACGAGAGACTTGGAAAATACTCTGGCGAGAGGGTATATTCGCTCGCACCCAGACTAACATATCCTCTATACACCAAATCGACTTCTTGTTCAACAAATTCGAACTTCGCCTGATGATGATGGCCTTAAGAATGGTGGAGACTAGCGGATGAGCTGAGAGACGGAGCTCTTGTAATGGATCTGCCAAAGAAGCAATAACTGATTTATGGACCAAAATCGTGGGATAAGCTAGGTTTTTGATTCTTGATAAGAAGCCTAGATAAGTAGCCAAATGCTGTGGGTGCGGCCTACTCGGATTTACCCCATTTTGTTTAGACCACGCCACCCACTGCTTCCAGGCTGAGCTATAGGTGCGCCATGTTGAATCTCGCCAAGCAGCCTGCAAGAGCCTGATATCATCAGGACCTAAACCCTCTACCAACTTGTTCCACCCCGTACTTTCCAAACCTCTAAAGAAAGATCTTGAACCTTCGGTGGGGGGAGGTCCGTTGTCAAGTCGACTAGATGTTGGCACAGATTCCATATCTGGAAGGGTGGCGCCAGGGCTCTGCGTTTGAGGTCGACTCTCCAAAAAACCTTCTCCCAACGAGGAACCACGAACAGGAAGACGCCCGTGGCATTGTTGAGATGTTGAAGAACCCTGGGGATCAGCGGAGGTGGAGGGAAAATCCAGGCTAGTTGGTAACTCAGGGACGGCTGAAGGCGTTGAAGAACTGAGCTTGACAATCTTCTGTCTCTAACGACGCGTACACTGGAACAACTCTTGATCGGACAGTGGCAAAGAGATCGATCTGGGGTACACCCCACTTCTGGAAGACCTTGCTGGTTACGCTCTCCTTCAGATGCCAATCCGGGAGGGCCATTCCTCGGGAAAGACTGTCTGCGATAGTGTTGTAACGACCTGGGATGTAGAATGAATGAAGAGACACTTTCAGGCTCTTGGTTAACAACAACAGCTCTTTTGTAGCTTCCAACAGGTTGACGGATCTTGTGCCGCCCTGGTTCCGAATGTATGACACTACAGTTCTGTTGTCCGACTGGATCATGATAGCCTTTCCTGATACTACATCTTTGAAATTCGTAAGAGCTATGAAAACTGCATAAAGCTCCTTCCGATTTATATGCCATTCTTTCTGCTGAGCAGACCAGACACCTGATAGGAAAAGATCGCCCAAATTGACTCCCCAGCCTGTGTCGGATGCGTCCGTGGTCAGGAACATGGTGCAGCTCTGTGGAAACAATACGCCGGGGTTCCCGATATTCGCCTTCCACCATGCACCGTCTGCTAACGCTGGTGAAGGGACTTCGACCTTCTGGAGAGGACACTCTTCGCGAAGCTTTCGGCTCATTCTTTGAATATTCCTTGTGAATAAGCGACCTTGTGGGACCACTAATGACGCAAAACTGAGCCTTCCCAAAAGAGACATTCCTGACCGCCATGTCCATTGACCTGTCTCCAACAACAGGTTCAATTCCGAATGTATACGATCTATCTTTTGGACAGGTAACCTCGTCTGATTTCGAGCTGTGTCCCAAACTATGCCTAAGAACTCTATCTGTCTCACAACTTTTAGAACCGACTTCGCCACGTTGACTCTCCAACCTAAACTTTGAAACAATCCTATTGCCTCTTGAATCTGTTTCTCGAGAACCACGGGATCGTGATGAGCGAACAGATAGTCGTCTAAATACACCAGTACTCGGAGACCTCTCTGACGAAGGATACTTGCGACCCAGTTGCTGATTCGAGAGAAAGCCAATGGAGCGCTGGAAAGCCCGAATGGGAGCGACGTCATCTGATAGAGTTTGTCTTTTGAAGACAAACGCTAGATACCGCCGGTGGCTCATTTTTATAGGTACGTGAAAATAGGCTTGGCTGATGTCTAGTTTTCCCATGTAGTCGTTTTCGTGAAGAAAACTGGGTACCTGGCCTTGACTTATTAGACGAAATTTTTGAGGCTTTAAGAAAAGATTTAGACGGCGCAAATCGAAAATCTGCCTTACTTTCCCGTTGGCTTTTGGTATTAAAAACATCCGCGACAGAAACCCCGTCCTGGCACGGCATGTTTCCACAACCTGCATTTTTAAAAGAGACTTTATCTCTGTTGCCCATGCTTGACGAAGCTTCTGTCGCGAATCTTTTTATCAAGCGTAAATTCCGTAGGGGGACTGAAGGGGGCTTTACTCACGAAGGGAATTGAGTATCCGATAATAATCTTTAAAATTGCTTCTGGTGCGCCCAGCTTTCGCCACACTGGCAGATAGTCGCTCAACTGTCCCCCCCTGAAACCGTCAGTATCTTCTAGCTTGGCGTCTTTGTTCGTTAAAACCTTCTGGCTTTCCCGATTTGCCCTGCTTTTTTGCTTGCGGCGATCTGGCCGGGCGCTTGCGTGCCCGCTTGCGAGGAATCAGCAGGTCTTGAAGGCCCCGGGCGTGCTCGCCATGCTTGATGCTTAGGTTTGACCGCAGCAGGTTTTCGAAAGGACGACTCACCTGATCTCCTCTCCCAGGAAAATCTTGCCTAGCAAGTATCGCCGAGATACCCCCATTGTCTTTAACAAAACTCGAGAACAGCTTCTCATCGAAGAGATGTGTAGGAGATGGGGGTATGGCCTGCAATGCTGCTCCCAGGGCGTCGTTTTTCGTCCGGAAGGCCTTTCGACGCATCTCAAAGATTTCCGTTCGGTGTCCGCATGCAAACTGCAGCACCCCATCCGACTCCACACGGAATTGGGAGCCATCTGCCAGTACCTCCGCCAAGTCCTGAGCCGCCTCCGGATGTTTTTCGGGCTATGCGTTTGAGGTGTTCGGCCAGGGCTCTTCTTTCCTTTAAGATTCCGTGCTCCAGTGCACCGAGCACTCCGTCCCACCTCATCAGATGTTTTGCTGAAGGTTGGGCTGAGCCAAGCTCTGTATTAACCTTCAGAGCGCTAAACACAGGTGAGACCAGCAGGTTCTTCTCTGCTTCCTTGTAGCGGACTCTGTTCCAGGACGACTGGCCAAACCTATGGCACTCAATGCCCTCTGCTTTGATCGAAGGATCCGGTTCAGGAACGATTGGAGCGGCTTCCTTTACTGAAGGACGAAACTCAAAACTAAAGTCTACTGGCTTCGGTCTTTCCGGTGAGAGTTCCAGGTCCATGACTAATTTCGGGGTTCTCCAAGACGAAGTCGACTGCTCCCCGATTTCAAAAATCCTGTCGTCTCCACGAACTGGGTTCAGGTGACCCGGAAGATCCTACTGAATAGGAGAGCAGACTTTCGTTTTCCACTTCAGACGATGCCCCTGACGATCGGTTCCTGAGTCGTCGCGTCCGCGTCTCATTCCTCAGCGCGTCCATCCTCTTCATCAGAGCGTCGAACATCGTTCCCATCTTTTCTTCCAGTATATCCACTTTTGATCGTTTTGCGCGACTGGGTCCCTCGGAGTCCAAAGACGTGCTGCGTCGCCGACGACTCCGCCTCAACGATGACTCGGAGCACGACGCGGAAAGGGCTCTTGACGCCTCCTTCTGTGACAGGAAACCTTGCTTCATCGATGCAACCGCCTTTTTAAATATTTCGGTCTGGGCAGCTGAACCTCTGACCCTGTTGGCAAAGGCCGGGGGGCCGATGATTAGAGCTCTGGTGAACTCCCAGTCCAGGAGTTTTCACTTTGATATCACGCAGCATCTTCTGCGAGGCGTGGTCGGCATTAGGGCGAAAGGCCTGCACCAGCTCAACTGTCGGCAGAGCGAAACGCAGTTTGTTGAGCATTTGAGGGTCCACGCTCTCGCCAATCACCTCATCTTTTGACAGGCGAAGCACCCGCCAATCCGTCCAACCCTCTGGCAGGTGTTCCTGTGCTATGAGTTTCAGACGCCCCCAAGATAGTATTATCCTCGTCGGACTCCACTTCCTCCTCCAGTAATTCGCCCAAGGATATGAAGTTCCCTTTCAACGCATCTATGACAAAACAAAATGGCAACCAATGTACAAGAGCACCCGTTTAATTATTAAAAGTAAGCGGACGCTGACGCTGCCGCTCGCGAGCCCCAGGTCCGGGGGACGCTGACGCTGCCGCTCGCGAGCCCCAGGTCCGGGGGACGCTGACCGCTGCCGCTCGCGAGCCCCAGGTCCGATGGACGCTGACGCTGCCCGCTCGCGAGCCCCAGGTCCGATGGGACGCTGACGCTGCCGCTCGCGAGCCCCAGGTCCGGAGGACGCTGACGCTCGCGAGCTACGGTCTTATTAAGATCTGAATCTGGATACCTAGTTGAGGTGTGGGATAGATATACTGTTCCCTATCGCTTTATCTAAATGCGAAAAAAAAAACCAAATAGCAGTTGCAAACGAACTAACTGGCACCTCAACATAACTTTCTACGAAGAAATATGACAGGTAGACTAGCTATAAACATAAAATAATAAACACTTACCGAATATTATAATCGTAGCACAAAATCACAACGAACACTACAACAGTGTTAAATAAACTACTATTTCTTTACCTCAAAATTCGTAAGAACATGTGCACACACTCGGTTCAAATAGCGTACTAACAAACAGCGCGCGCGTCATCGCGCCAGCCGGCAACACCGCGCCAACCGGCATCATCGCGCCGGCCGGCAACGTCGCAGGAAGGAGCGCGGGGCACCCCGCGCGTGAGGTAGACACAGCTTAGATCATAGTTAGTAAGGGACATGGGCACCATTAGGTAAGATAGGTAATCTCCAAGAGGTCTAGCCTCGGCGACCTCAAATACACAGTTATAGACACATCAATTCAGTCAAACACAATTCACTAAAGGCAGTTCTCGAATATCTAAACAACCTAATCTAAGCCCTTACATACACCTTAAATATACCTTAAATACATCGTATGATTCTGCAGATTCTGAAGATCACAGCTTTGTTAAATTTCATGTTGGCAGAAATATTCGTTCCAAGCTCTACCTTCGGAGGATTCCCAGCACTCCAAACAGGATGAAGCAGAGCCCTAGGACGAAGCAGAGCCCTTGAGACCCTTGCCGGCTTAGCTGCTCCATCAAAACTCCTTGAAGAGGATATCTATGTCCATTAATGACACTATTAAAATGAATACTCTCAGTTACCTTTCTTTCACTACAACTCCTAACCAGGCTGTTTTCTTTTGACCCAGTCTCCCCGGAAGATGTTAAGAAGAGTATCCTTTCCATCTCTTCCAAAGCTGTTGGGACTGATGGTATCAGTCTTAACATGCTGATTCCCATACTTGACCTTATCCTCCCGATTCTATGCCATATCCTCAATAATTCATTGGAGTACGGGATATTTCCCTCCTGTTGGAAGGAAGCCCAATTGATTCCTTTACCTAAGAAACCCAATCCCAAATCCTTTTCTGAATATCGTCCTATCTCTATCTTGCCATTTCTGTCCAAAGTTTTAGAACGGCTTGTCCACAGCCAGCTTAACTCTTTTCTCTCCATGCACAACAGGCTTAAACTCTTGCAGTCCGGTTTTCGTAAATGTCACAGCACGGTGACTGCGTTAGTAAAAATAACGGACGACATACGCCTGGGCATGGATAACCGACAAGTTACGGTTTTGACCTTACTGGATTTTAGCAATGCCTTTAACACAATAGACTTCGACATTCTCCTCGCTTTCCTTCGCTCACTTAACATCTCACAGGGGGTTGTTGACTGGTTCTTCAGTTACTTGCATGGTCGCCGGCAGAGAGTCCGCCTCGGTGAGTCTGTCTCGTCATGGTGTGACATTTCTGTCGGTGTTCCGCAAGGCGGTGTCCTATCTCCTCTTCTCTTTGCTATATTCATTAACTCTATTTCTCTAAATTTAACCTCTTCCTATCACTTATACGCTGATGATCTGCAAATCTATTCTCAAGCTCAGCCAGATCGTATTGGCGACGCAGTTGACATAACAAACTTGGACTTACGTCGTATCGCTGAGTGGAGCCGAGCTCATGGTCTAAAAATCAACCCCATCAAAACTCAGACTATCATCATTGGGAGCTCGAGATTGATAGACAGACTAGACTCGCAGACTGTACCCCAAGTTATCTTTGAAGGGATACCTATTCCTTACAGCGTAACTGTGAAGAATTTAGGGGTTACGTTCGATCGTAAGCTCTCATGGCGACCTCAGCTAGAAGTCACCAGTAAGAAGTTCTATGCGTCAGCAGGTTCCCTGAGGAGGTTGCAGTACTTTCTGCCGACCGCTACAAAAATTGCTCTGGCCCAGTCCCTTCTCCTCCCCGTACTGGACTATGCCGATGCCTGCTATTTAGATCTTGTTGAGGAGCATTTGGATAAACTTGAGCTTCTCCAAAATTTTTGCATTAGGTTTATATTTGGTTTACGCAAATATGACCA
This sequence comes from Quercus berberidifolia, assembly GCA_028535905.1. Classification (NCBI taxonomy): domain Eukaryota; kingdom Viridiplantae; phylum Streptophyta; class Magnoliopsida; order Fagales; family Fagaceae; genus Quercus; species Quercus berberidifolia. The sequence goes on along the minus strand of JAPQVW010000134.1, from coordinate 29,507 downwards.
TGTCTCTCCTTTTCGCACCATGCTCAAGTGGCTCCCTATTCGATTTCGTCGGGACATGCATGTTTTTTTCTCTTCTCTATTCTATTCCCTTTAATTCTTTTTCTCCTGCGTACATCAAAACTAGATTCGAGTTCCTTCATTCTTCTAATTTCCTCAATCTTAGGTCATCAGATAACCTACTACTAAAGTTTCCTACTCATTCCCAATCCTTCTATGGCAACTCTTTCAGTGTACAGGCAGTACGTCTTTGGAACAAACTGCCTGTCCGCTATCAGACTTGCTCCTTCCATCAACTCTTTCAAATCTCAACTCAAGTCACATTTCCTATCTTCAGCTGTCCTAAACTGTTCTTTTATTCTTTCCTTCTCTCCTTCTGTAACTTCTGATGTAATTGTGGCATATTTATTAGCTTTAACGTTGTCCTTTTTCTTTTGTCTTCTTGTAAATGTATGTATGTATAATATATAGCTCTAGATTACATTTTTGTTTATATTTTTTTTATTTTTTACATATGTTTTTGTATTTATTTATTTTTTATTTGTTTATTTGTATTGTATTTATGTATTATTTTAATTAAATGTCCATTCAGTGCACTACCAACTCTTAATGTACTTATATCTTTTCTTTTTTAATAAGGTTGCCTGGAAGAAATTGCTTTAAGCAATAGGCCGCCTGTTGTACAATTTTGTTTTTAATTATTTAAGAATTAGATATAAGCTTTTTTTGTGTTTTATTGTACAATAAAAGTGTTAATTCATCCATTCAATTCATTCTATGCCATAACACCAACCTGCCTGCAGCACAGTCATTCTTGTCGAGGTCCAAAACGGGCATTTTGACGTCATGGCGCTTGTCACGTGATAATGAAATTACATCACGATCTATTACGAGGAAGTAGTTGGTTGTTGGCACATCCACTCTGAAATTTAAAAAAAAAGTGATTAGTTAATAAGTCAGGATGTATCCCAATTCTGATGTTAAAGTTTGAAGAGTTCCCTAGATAGATTGTAGGTCTATATGTAGCAATTGCTATATACTACACTACTGCGAAGTAGGTAAGATATTTCTAAAGATTCCTACGGAGATACCTTGAACTAAATACTGGTGTAGTAATTACTCAGCTACCGATTACTATCCTTGCTGAACGAATAAAACAAGTAGCTTTCTGCAACTTGTAAAACAACTACCTTTTAAACACCTCATGTATAAAAGTACCTACGGTAGCTACCTACTTACTGATGTCCTACAAGGGAGGTATTGGTATTAAGGAAACAAAATACTAAATCGTTTGAGTACCTTGGCTATTACTCGATCCATAGCAGCACATCATTTATTGAAAACATAAGGCATACCCTTTGTAGTTGCATCAAATACATATTGTTACCATATTGGCACATATGCCATTTTACTTGGTATTAGCTTTGGAGCTAACACCTGAACCAACACAACACATAACAAAAGAAAGCAGACAATATAAAATAAATACATACCCCAGTTCAAATACTTATTATTTAGCTCCAGTTCTGAAGCTATATAACCAAAACAACCTATATATTTGTAGGTAAGTACATGGTAAGACACACAAGAAAGGGTATATATGTATAATAACAATGGTTTACTTAACTTCTTCGGGTCTGCACACACAAACTGAACCCCGTTTCAAAGCATCCTTTCCTTTTAAACACCTCAGCGCGGCAACAGATTCCCGCCCATACCAAAATATGGCATGGTTTATCCAACTATCGGAACAAATTAGAACTAAATCTAATTTTATATTTTTAATAGAACACTTTTGTCAATATATAACATGGTAAACCTATGTTAAAACATATTCTAAGATACTTGTAATTCATCAAAATAATAAATTAATGTTTCCGAGGTTGTTATCATCATATTTTCGATCTCGCTGATCAAGCAATAAATTATAACATTTAAAACTTATATTTAAATGAATTGTAACATAACAAGAGTTTACTTTAATTCACCCAATGATTTGTGGATATTATTTGCTTCATGTATTGTTACATATTAATTTATTTAATTGCTAAACAAATACAAAGTCGAAAGTCAATGACTCTGTAATATAGCAAGCCTTCATTTAAGGAAATTGTATCTAAACAAACCTTTCCTAAATTTAAATAATGAACTTTTAATCTAATCTGCTTCATACATTGTTACATATTGATTAAATTAATTGCTAATCAGTTTCTTTATTCAAACTAAAAGCGCCACCTGTTACGTAAGGGGAATACTAAAATGTGCATTATGCTTACAAAGCTTCATCTATCCGTAAACTACAGTTCGACCGAGTTTCACTAGGTGGCAGTTGATTTGAATCTTGTGATTGATTAATAAATAATCGAATCCGTCACCTGCGTCTGAGATTATGTGACCTAGATATTGAACCTCTCTGCGAAGGAATTCACTTTTATCGGGCTGTAACTTGAGGTTATGCTCACGTAGCCTTTTAAAGACAAGTTTCAAGGCTTTGTACATGTTGATCTAGCTGTGGACTGTGTATTATGATGTCGTCCATGTATGTATAACAGTGAAGGCCTTTTAGACCTGTAAGTGCTATGTTCATCAGCCTCTGGAACGTAGACGGGGCATTACGAAGGCCAAATGGCATTCTACAGAATTCAAAATGTCCTATCCCAACCACTGAAAAAGCGGTTTTTTCTTTATTTTCGACACACACTTGATGAAAGCTTGAGGCAAGGTCTAACGTGGAAAAATATTTACTATGACCAAGCTGATCTAGAATCTCATTTATGTTTGGAATAGGATAAGCGTCACTAATTGTAATGTCATTAAGCTTACGATAATCAATTACGATTCTCCATTTGACTTTACCCGACGCGTCGGGTTTTTTTTTTGGGACAACCCAGATTGGAGCAGACCAAGGTGAAATAGAAGGGCGAAATAATTTTTTTGATCTAACATATCCTGGACTTGCCGATTTACCTTCCTCTTTGTGGCATTCGGGGAAAACGATAGCTTTTAACGTTAATGGGAGTATCTACTTTTGTTCGGATCTTATGACGGATAGTGTTAGTACATGTTAAGCGATCTCCTTCGAGGAAGAATATATCGGAGTATTTTGAACAGAGATCCCGTAATAACGTTTCTTCTTCTTGGTTCATATGAGAACATCTTAGAGCTTTTTGAACTTTGAGGTTGCGATCTGACTCTATGGTTGTTAGAAATGGAATTTCGGACGGGTCCAGACTAGAGTTACGGTTTTTATCTTCAAAGTCTTGTTTCGATTCTAGTATTTATAAGACTGGTTCAATGGTTAATGCTAAGTTATTAATATGAACTTCTTTTTCGATGTGTTAAGAACTGAGACTAATATTTTATTAGCAGAATTGACTCCGTACTAGGCACTTAGCAAAATAGATGTTCGGATACTGTGTTAAACTATTTTCTAAAATTAATCCTTCCTTCATTTGAGGATTAGTAACGTAACATTCTATAAACATTTCGCTTCTAGCAGGAACAGTGTAGGAAGTTTTAGTCATAATCATTTCTAGAAACCTGTTTGGATTACCGGACACCTCTAGCCTCGGCTCGGAATAGAGCACATTGACATTATATGCTTTCAAGAAAACTAGTACCAATTATACCATCATAAGGAAGATTTATGTCATTTCCTATGACGTGGAAATAAAAAGGTAAGATATCATTTTCTTTTACTTTAATAGACAGGATAAATTTTCCTTTTGTTTTGGCATAGGAATCGACATCGTTAATGCCTTTAAATTTTATTATATGACCTTCATGACTAGGTTTGGGTGAGAGACTCGATTTTCTTATGAAACAGATCGAGCTGCCAGAATCTACTAGAATGCGACGTAGAAACTTTTACATAGGGTAAGGAAACTTTTTCATCTTGGATATCGTATACAATGTTTCTTTCGTAACAACCGGAGTTTGAACGATTTTTAACATATCTTTTATGTTATCAGATGCAGCGGCCTATTTAGAGGAGACAGTGGGACTATGAGATTCAGTCGGCTTAACATTGGGTTTAGCACTATTTTGTTTCAAGGGACCAAAAGAAACAGTGAGACCCTGTGGAACAGAGGACTTAGCAGATTTTCGCGACATAGAACACGACACGGAGTTTCTCGACTTAGGACACGACTCAGAGGACTTAGGATACGACACAGAGCTTCTCGACTTAGGACACGACTCAGAGGACTTAGAACTACTTTTTACTACTTCTGCATATGACTTGGAAGAAACAGAGAAGTCTTTAGAAACAGAGGGGCGGTTGGAATCAGTGGCTTTAACACTAGACTTATTTAATGTAATACATTGTATTATGTGTATCAGTCACCTAGTACCCATAACACAAGCTCTGCTTAGCTTGGGGCTAGATGATGCTGTGTGAATTGTTCGGCATTATTTATTATTATTTATAAAGTTAAGGTTACTTAGGATGCTAGAGTTACTGAGGACTATAAATTACTATTATTTGACAGTAGTAATATATTGGGGATTCTAGACCACCATTAATGTACATGTTGAACCGGAAGAACTCACTGCACTCACTCCGTTCGCTCCGTTCGTGCTCCGGTCCAATATGTACATTAATGGTGATCTAAAATCCCCAATATATTACTACGTGCTCCGGTCCAATATGTACATTAATGGTGATCTAAAATCTCCAATATATTACTACAGATTTTAAAACAACACAGACTAACATGAATGTATAAGTAAATATTACACCGATACGTTTTCTGTTTTTCTATATTACATTAACCGATAATATAAGTACCTACGCTCACTCTCCTACAAACACTCACACAATGAAGTTCATAAAACAGCCGGTGTCGCTTAAGCTTGACAACATCAGTTGTGATTACAAGAAACAAAGTAACCGCCATGGAACACTTTTACCAAATACAATACGATGCGTATGTGGTCCATCCAACTGCGGAAAAACAAATTTAGTTATTGGTTTACTTTTACACGAAAATGGATTACAATACCGAAACGTCTACGTCTATTCTAAAACTCTTTATCAACCAAAATATACGTACTTGGAACGAGTTTTAAAGTTGGTTCCAACAATATCATTTTCCAAATATCATGAAAATGAAGAAGTTCTTTCTCCTGATGCTGCCAAATGTAATTCAGTTATTATATTTGATGATGTGGCGTGTGAAAAGCAAAATAATATTCGCGATTATTTTGCGATGGGCAGACATAAATTTATAGATAGCTTTTATTTAAATCAGACTTACAGTAAAATACCCAAACAGCTTATACGAGATAATGCAAATTTAATTGTGCTTTTTAAACAAGATGATATTAATATGAGACACATATATGATGAACACGTCAACACAGATATGACGTGGCAAGAATTCCGTAACATGTGTTCACACGTTTGGGAAGAGCCGTACAGTTATTTAGTTATTAATAAAGACTGTGAAAAGAATAATGGGTGCTATCGGAAGAAATTTGATACTTACATTGTGTTTAATAATTAAACTTATGCATAGCTTACAGTGTAAATTTGAGCCATACCTCGTCAAAACGTTATGCAGGTCTATTGTGTACATCAACTGTGTTTTAAAAAGATGGAACTTCCTAAATATTGTTACTATGCGGTCGAAAGCAGACGCTTGGAAAGCTTCAATTCCTGGCCCATAGGGTTAACGCAAGAACCACAAGATATGGCGGATGCAGGATTTTTTTACACAGGAGAGAGCGATAAAGTTATTTGTTATTTTTGTGACGGCAGGCTTAAGGATTGGACACCTACAGACCAACCGTGGATAACCCATGCACGTTATTTTAAATCCTGTCCGTACGTTTTAATTATTAAAGGTGAAGATTACGTTAGAAAAGTTCAATCTGATTGTGTAACGTATGATGACTGTAAAAATACGTTTGAAAAGAAATCTACGAGTACATCAAATGAAACCGACTTGAACTGTAAAATATGTTACGAATCTTCGGTGAACTCGTGTTTTACACCATGTGGTCATGCCGTAGCTTGCATAAAATGTGCTCTTTCAATAAATAAAAAGTGTCCCGTGTGCAGAAAGTTCTACACTAATATAATCCGATTATATTTTTAATTAAAATTGTATAAATAAGAAAACCCTAAGTGAAGTTCAACATTACTGTGGAGAATCTCTTACCGTACATATTTTGCACATTATGGAAAAGAATTTGAAACAACAAATTGTAAGCGCAGCAGAAGCAGTTAAAAGAAAAGTAAGAAAGATGCGTGACATAGAAATGGAGAAAAGTAATCTTTTAGAATCTGTTTTTAAACCGATAACAACACCCCTCAAAGAATTGGCTGAAAAGAATTTAAAAGAAAAATACCACGAAACAAATTTTGGAACTTCAAGTCCTTTGGATGTAGACAAAACGCTTAAAAAGAGACCGTCTATTGTAGGATTTGATGAAAGTCATACATCAATAAATAATTCAGATAGCTCGGATGCAGAGTATAGTGGAAAAGATGATACCTTTAAATCAGCGGATTCGAGTGACCACAGTGAGCTGAGTGGTGAAATATCTTCATGGTCTATGTCTTCAGAAGCTTTAAGCGATGTTCCATTCGGTGTACGAAATGATCGTGGTAAACTAATGATGGGATCAGCTCGCGTAGTTGTTTCTGGTGATGTTATACAAGTTGGTTCTAACAAGTATAAAAAGACCCCTGGGTTATATGAACTTTTGTTCAAAAGAGTTCCTGACCTAACAACAATAAATAATGAGGATTTGGGTCATTATAAGTTGATGTTACTAGAAACAAATGTCCATCGACGAGATTATGATCCTCATAAACCAATAAGAAGTAACCGTGGGCGAAAATACATAAACATTATAAAACCATTATTCAAGCTTCGCAAGATTTCAGCAAGTACAGATAGTAGTCAGCCTGACTTACACAAAGGAGAAGGGTTATGTCAACTAAAAAAATGGAAAAAGAATGTTGATTATATTTACTGGGATGATCCTAATGAATTAATTGACCGATTGAAACTTTTGATTGCTTCTCGAGATGCTGGTAACACTGGGCTAGATAACGAAATATTATCAATTATTGAAGAATTACGTGAGAGTGGTATAATTTCAAATAAATAAAATACGTACTCATAAATTTCTTTCATTTTAGTATCATCCTTATCACATGTCAGTTCAGTGTTTAAAATGGATAAATTTGGGCATCATATTATAAAAAAAAAAAATGCTTCAAACTTTTTAGATATTTTTGATAAAGCAATAACAACTAATAACGAAGAAATAGATTTACAATTCAAAAGATTGACAGGTATTACTATACCATTAAAAGCAAACGATGCTGTTAGCAAAGAATACGTAGATAAGCAATCTGAACTATTTGCTACCAAACAACAATTTCACGATTTAAGTAAAGTAATAAAATCAGAATTTCAAAAATTAATAGAACAGTTTAAGTTAGATCTCGCTAAGGCAGATTCAAAAAATAGATTTTTCTCAAAATGAGTAAACAACAAATAGTTAACGAAATTCACAAAGCAGCACGAAAAAACTTCCTTCGAAGATCTGTGATACTAAAAGGAATTGATGACTTGTGGCAAGCAGATTTAATTGACTTTCAAAATCTAAAACAGTATAATCGTAATTATAGGTACATATTAGTTGTATTAGATTGTTTCTCAAAGTATGCATGGACCGTTCCAGTTAAAACTAAGAGTAAATTAGACATATCAAATGCTTTTAAAAAAATATTAGTCACAAGTGAACGTAAGCCTGTTAACTTACAAACAGATATGGGAACAGAGTTTTACAACAATGAATTCAAAAAAATTACAGTCATATATAAAATAAACCATTATTCTTCATATTCCGTAAAAAAAGCTTCCATAGTAGAAAGGTTAATAAAAACTCTAAAAAATAAATTATATAAGTGTTTTAGTTTAAATGGAAGTTACAAATGGTTTGGGAAGCCATTGGAAAATACAGTTTCTATCTACAATAATACTATTCATCGCACTACAAAACATAAACCAATCGATGTTAACAGTTCAAACGAAAAAACAGTGAGAGAAAATATACAAAAATCTCAATTGATTAAGGTTTATCCGCAAAAAAGTAAAATAGCTGTGGGAGATTTAGTACGTATTAGCAAATATAAAGGTAGCTTTGAAAAGGGCTACACACCAAACTGGTCAACAGAACTATTCTTGATTAAAAAAAAAAGAAAAACTGCACCGGTAACTTACGTTATTGAAGATTTACACGGACATCCAATATTAGGAACATTTTATGAACAAGAGCTCCAAAAAACAAACTGCTCAAATATTTATTTGATAGAAAAGGTTTTAAGAAAAAAAGGCAATAAACTTTTTGTCAAGTGGTTAGGTCTACCTGACAGAGAAAATAGCTGGATAAAAAAGCAAGCACTATTATAATCATCAGTCATTAGTATCACAGCAATGCGCGGTGGAGGACTTATAAACAATCTGATAAATAATTTACCATTTGAACTGCATTTACCTGGATATAATTATTGTGGGCCTGGTACACGATTAAGAGAACGATTGTTGAGAGGCGACCAAGGAGTGAACGAGTTGGATAGGGCTTGTAAGCAACACGATATCTCATATAGTAATTCTGAAAATTTAGAAGATCGACATAGAGCTGACTTACAATTGTTAAACATGGCTAAAGAGCGTATGAAGTCAAAGAAAGCTGGAAAAGGAGAAAAACTAGCGTCGTGGCTTGTGAGCAAAGTAATGAAAACTAAAATAAAACATGGAGCAGGAATGAAAAAATCTTTTCGTTCAGTTGTTTCTACAATTCGGAACCGTCTGAAGAAACTTAAACTACCAAACGAATCAAAGACTATACAAGCTGCATATTCAGCTGCAAAAAATATTGTTAAACGTATAAAAGGAGTTCGTTTGCCACGTGTCATACAGTTACCGAAAACAGGCGGCATACTTCCTCTAATACCCATATTTGCTGGATTGTCTGCTCTTGGTGCATTGTCTGGAGGTGCTGCAGGCATCGCAAAGGCTGTAAACGATCACAAATCTGCAAAGAAGAACTTTGAAGAAGCTCAACGACATAATAAAGTAATGGAGGCCATAGCTTTAGGAAATGGTCTTTATATGAAACCATACAAAAAGGGAAGTGGTCTATTTATTAAAAGTTCAAAAAACTAATGAAAAGGTTACCCAATCGTGCTCTAACAGATATTGAATTAATAGAATATGCTAGTGAATACATCCCCAATTTTAGAGGTGTCTATATGAGAGATGAATTGCCTAGAAAGCCAAAAGCTATCGAATGTGGTATTGTAAATTTAGATAATTCTAAAAATGAGGGCACACACTGGGTAGCCTATGTGAAATATTTAGATTATTGTGAGTATTTTGATAGTTTTGGAAATTTAAAACCTCCAAAAGAAATAGTTAAGTATTTAAAAGAAAATTTATTGTACAACTATTGTAGTTATCAAAATTTTAATACATCAAATTGTGGTCACCTTTGTTTGAAATTTCTTCATGATTTTTGGGACAAACATTATTTTTAACAGATAAATAAATTGTATAAATTGATGAAATAGTTTTATTTTACTCATTAGTAAAATGTCCTTCACTCTGTCTATAACTGGTCACACATCGACTTTATCAACAAATTTTTATCCTGCTTTACAATTTGATGAAGAGTATGAATGTGCGTTGTTGCATATTTCAACGTTTAATTCAATTCCTAATATTGATAGTAAAAACAATAAATTTTACTATGGCAACAATGAAGTCTTAGAAATTCCTGAAGGTGCGTACGAACTACAGGATATTTCTGATTATATAAGACAAAATTTAAAAATAAAGGGTACAAATTTTAATTTATATTGTAACAACAATACATTGAAAACATTTATTTACTGCAGCAAAGATATACATTTTGAAAAAGATAGTTCTCTAGCAACTTTACTGGGGTTTGACAAACAAACTCTAAAAGCGAATATATTACACGAGTCACAGCTACCAGTCAACATTTTATCAACGACAGTTGTGCGAATCGAATGTGATATAGTGAGTGGTTCTTATATAAACGGGAAATCCAGCCATATTATTCACGAATTTGCACCTAACGTTCCACCAGGATATAGAATTATCGAAATACCTAAAAATATTATATACTTTCCTGTTAATCAAAATAACATCAGCACTATCAACATCAGATTATTGGACATCAAAAATAACCCAATTAACTTACGAGGTGAAGAAGTTCAACTGTACTTGCACATAAAAAGAAAATGATTAACTATAATAAATATGGTAATACAAAAACGAAACACATCAGTGCAACTCCAACGATCCGTAAAGGAACATCTAAGGGAAAAAATAAAATCACTGAAGAAAATAAAAGGTTCCTCAAATTAATCGGTCTTCTAAAATGAGTATATTGGATATCTCAAGTTCGCCAGTATTTGACACTACCATTGATGGCATTGAATATCATTCGTATAAACCATTCGTAACAAGTTTTAACAAGAATGATGAAATAAGAATACCTATTAATCAACAAGACCTTTACTTATTACCATCATCTAGCACCCTTTATTTAGAAGGCATAGTAAATATTGTAAAAAGTGATACGAAACAAAAAGTGGCTAGTGTGGAATTTACCAATAATGCATTGCTTTATCTATTCCAAGATATTCGATACGAGCTTAACGGAGTGGAAATAGATAGGGTAAAAAACGCTGGAATCACTACAACTATGAAAGGAATTTTATCGTTTAATGAAAACGATGCTAAAGTATCTAAAGCTTGGGGATGGGATGTAAATGGCACAAAAACAGCAGGGAAATTTTGTGCTTCAATCCCACTTTGTAGTATTTTAGGTTTTGCAGAAGATTATAAAAAAATTATTATAAATTGTAAGCATGAACTGATACTGTTACGCAGTAATACAGATTTAAATTCGCTGAAAATTCCCGAGGGAGAGGTTATTGAAGATGTTACTATCAATAAACTAGTATGGCGCGTACCACACATTAGAGTATCAGATAAAGAAAAAGTTAACTTACTAAAGATTTTAGACAAAGATCGGCCTCTACATTTAGCGTTTAGAAATTGGGATCTTTATGAGTACCCTTTGTTACCACAAACTACCAAGCATACCTGGTCAATTAAAACGTCGTCACAAATCGAAAAACCTAGATACGTAGTCATTGGTCTGCAAACAAGCAGAAAAAATTTATCAGATAAAGATATGTCACGGTTTGATCATTGCAATTTAAGAGACGTCAAAGTGTATCTTAACTCTGTATATTTTCCTTACGAAAGTTTTAATGCTAATTTCCTTGACTCCAAGTTTTCTTTATTATACGAACAGTATGTCAATTTCCAAAAATCATATTATGGTCGTAGAAGCGCACCATTGTTAAGTGCTTCAGACTTCAAAGATAAGGCACCGCTGTTTGTAATAGATTGCTCTAGACAAACTGACAATATTAAAACTGGTCCTGTAGTTAGTGTTCGAGTAGATCTCGAGTGTAATTCAGAGATACCTGATCAGACATCTGCATATTGTCTCATTCTAAACGATTGCATAATTGAGTATAGACCACTGAGCAACTTGGTAAAAAAAATATCATAATTAAAATGAATGCTGATATTGTCATTGTTGACTTGCAAGGATTCAAGGACTACCAAAATCAATTTATATTAAAAGAATTCGCTATTCTCATCGATGGATATACACAAATATTTCTTGTGAAGCCACCCTACAAATTTACAAAATTAACGAAAGAAGAAAGAAAACGAGTCCAATGGTTAGAAAACGACCGTGGTATTTATTGGAGTGAAGGTTTTATCGACTACAGAGAATTTAAACACATTATTAAACCGTACTTGAATAAAAAGAAAATTCTAGTTAAGGGTCTAGAAAAAATAAAATGGATAAAAAACTTTCATGAAAACTGTGAAATCATTGATATCGGCGAAAATGGATGTCCTAACTTTGCGAAATTATGCGATGACTACGAAAAAACAAAAAACTTAAATTTAAACTGTGTTCACCATAAAAAAAAGTGTGCTTTAAAGAATGTTATCTGTTTAGAAAAATGGTGTAAAGAAAATAATTTTTTTGTGTTTTTACCTAATCTTTTCAAAAGTTAGACTATGAGCAATGTTTAATTATGTACCTTAAATATAAATTGTTAAAATTTAGTTTTTCATAGAGTTAATTTTACTACCTACCTATTATTAAGTAATCTATTTGATGTATAATGTGTATGTTAAAACGATTACCTACCTAATGATAATAAAACAATATCCTACCTAATATCTGTTTTATTTGACTAAATTTAAAAATAAAATACATAGTGTAGTTATTCAAATTTTATTTAAAAAGAAAATATTGAATCATCTTATTCTACTTAATTCAAATTAACATTAACATTCTAAATAAAAATTATTACATAACTACTACCTTTAATACAGCGGCGCGAGATTTTCTGAAATATTTCTGATTATCCTTTCAGTCTGGTCCAAAATATTGTCTATATTGTCCCTAACAACATACTGAGCGGATAAAATCACTTTATCACTATTATCACTAATGTCCATCACTTTTATCTGGATAAGTCTTCTTCCAATACACTGTTCCGTTCTGTTGAGAACAAACGAAGATCGTTGAATTTTTTTACGTCGCACATCTAGTAGATCTGCACTAGAAGTATTTTTCTTTGATCTCCGCTTAGGTTGATTTTTCAGCTTCGTACTCGTATCTGATAGTGGTCTGTTGGGAAACTCCTGAGAAAATCCAGCTAATGGGTCCTGTGCACATTGGAAGAGCAAGTCCTCTGTCTCAATCCCAATCAAGTCATCTTGCGTCGCATCAGGATAATTGGTTGTAAAGTTTTCCATTGTTCTGTAAAAAAAGAAATATATAAGTACAACATCAGTTTATTTAAATATGTTGCGATTACAACACAAAACTTTTAATAAAAATAATAAAATAAAACTTACCAGTAAAATCTCAAGCCTTACAGAAAGGAAGTAGTTATTTAACAAATTTTATTGCGCACGGCTTAGATTACGTTCGAAGTGGAGTGCAGGCGACAAATGATTGCATTACCGCGTGTAAAATTGCAACGTTTGAGCTTTGGTACTAGGTAAATTCTGTGCATGTTTGAACAAGATTATTAGGTATCGAGTAGGTACCTACTGCATGTTTTAGGGTTCAGCTAAAGGTTTTAGGGTAATGAAGAATAACCACCAGATTATAATTTTCAGTAAATTTATTAAGTCAAGTAAGGCTAGTTATTTAAATCTAGGTATACATGTAATCGCTACTTAATTAACACATTTTGTTAACAAACTTTAATAAAGCAGATAATATTAATACAAAGCAAAGTTAGTAAATGGTAGGTAGGTAGGTACTTATTTAAATTAACATTGTTTGGTTCACATGTCACATGGTAAGGTAGATACAGATAAAATAAATGGTAGGTACGGTACTTATTTATATTCCTAAAATAGATACATGCCCCCAAGCTCTACTTGTTGTCTTGTTACGTGAAATAAAACGCTTGTCATCATTGCTTGAGAGTGCAATTTTGTCCACGGAACGGGTAAATATTTCATGTTTTATACTTTTAAATAAAATATTCTGTCGACGCAGAGCATTTTGCGTGCGCAATGTTTTTTCACAATCTGATATATCTAAATCGCGGATGACACATGATTTAATACCTTTAGCCTTTTTAATAACACTATCAGTATTTTTTATACAATACAACTTGGAACGTAAACCAACAAATTCTGTAATTATTTTCCCTCCCATTTCATCTTTAAACAATCCTGGCACCTTTTTATTAATTATAGGCAATTCGTAATAATTATTCAATGGAAAATTGCTCGTATCAAAATATTGAAGGAAATTTGTTTTTAAATCTTGATAGTATTGCTTCGTTTCAATGTGATATATAAAGCTATCAGTGTCAGTATAACACATACGTAACCGATCCCCATAATATGGTTGAAATACCGAATAATGAAAATCATACATATGCGCTTTAGACAATTCAAGAACTGTGAACCCTATGTACACTGGTTTGTCTAAAATAATCTTGTTAGGTTTTAGTTGAATTGCTACCAAATTTTCTGTAAATATAGAAGCACTGTGAAAATTGGTGTTAGATATCAACATTTCTGCACTTTTTTGTTTCTTTGTTACATTATTAGGATCATTCCACTGATTCACCAAATGAACTTTCACCTTTTTTTTATTATTTTCCAAAGTTTTTCCAAAAACGCTATTATTAAGCAATTTGAAAAAATCTTGTTCAAAAGTTGATTTTGCGTTTTGACGCAACTGTGTATTCAAATCGATGTATTTTTTTAAGTAGGCGCTTTGCTTAAAAGTTATAACACGATTTATCTTTTTTAAAATTAATCCATGTTTTAAGCAGGTTTTTAAATGAACATAGTGAATAACGTAGTTAAATTTATCGTATAAATTAGGAACCAGTTTGGGGTTATTTCCACCAGGTGGTGTACACTTTTCAGCACAAAATGGCAAGTCATTGTGCTTGTAGTGTAACACTTTAGGATAAATTAAATCCACTTCGAGAATAAAGCCCCACTCTGCGTCATTCGAAATCCTATTTACATCGATTTGATCGATTTCTGCTTGACTGAGGAATCTAAAGTTAGATAACGGTAAAGTATGACACATACTATAGCCATACAGATTATTACAGTCTATGTACGTAATAAATGAATCTGGCATCATAGGATCGTAATCCTCGATAAATTCATTGTTAGCTTTAGCATATCTATGAGAACACATACATATTCCACCCCTGATTCCTGACTGAATCATGTCTACTATTGCAAAGTCGTCAATAAGTTCTAACTCAACGCCTGTTGTCAACAACATCGCATCAAACGCTAAACTAGGAGCTGTTATGTAATGAGCAGGGTCCAAACGATAGTGAGATTTACATGTTTTTCGAAAATTTTCAAAGATATCAGTTAATAATAGTACATCTGTTTTTAAATACAAATCTGTATATTGACCCATATCACGAATATTAAAATGCGACCAAATAGATTTCGCGAGTTCATAATCGTTTTCAGAAATAGGCTCGTTGTTTAAAGAGCTGTAAAAACTGTCTTTGCAGGGAAGGGACTGTTCGTTATAGCGTTCCCGTTTGTTCATATATTCGTATGGGTAAACGCCTTTGCGTTTAAGCAGAGCAAACTGAATTTCATCCGGATAAAATTTATGTAGGTGTTGAAATTGATCTGTATCTAATGTCTCAGCCAACTTTTGTAGACTAGTCCCCATAAATTTTAAAGAATCTACAAATCGCAATTGCATATACTCATTACGAGCTATTGGAATAAACTTGGTAAAAGATATGTAATTTTCTTTAGTTTTAGGGATTATATTTATTGGTCCGGGAGCTTCTCCCAATTTTTTTATAAATAAATGACAATCATATCCAGCTAAGTTATGGAAAAAAATTGGTATGAATTTAGGAATTTTGAACTGCAAGTTGCATAAGCTGTGAGCCGCACCACGGTATCGACCTGTGATGTGACAATGGTCTCTTACCTTGTCTCCATATAAAAAATTCTCACAAATATGACATAAAAGAGCTCTTTCAAAGTCATATGAATTGCTACTACTAAACTCCATTGAAACATTTCGTGAGAGTACTTTGTGAATGTTCCGAACGTCCTTATACAAAGCAGTGATAAATTGGTCTACGCAATCTAATCCGCGATAGGTTACAAATTTGTTTAATGACTTGTCTACGGAACAAACTATGTAGTATGCAAACGCTACCGGCACGTGTTTTTGGATGGTGCGAGTATGAGTACCTGCATCACCAGTACCTTCTACATTTTCTAGCATGGTTTCAAAATCCGAATAGATTACGAAAGGAATGTCATGCTTTCGGTCAAAATGATTAAATTTAATCACCGACCCCTTTTCGGGCAGCACAGTAACTGTTCCGTTACAATTATGGGTTTCGACATCATGCGCCGCATTAAAAGACACTAAACAAGTGTCGCAAAAATATAATTTGCTCTTATGTTTAGTCATTTGACTTCTAACAAGCCTAGACAAGTTTTTTATAAGACAAAAATGAGATGTTGTATTGTTTTCAATATGTAACAAATGTATAATTTTTTTGTTTACAGTACTTTCTGATTTGTACAGTGGTCCTATAACTGTTTTATTTTTTTCCAAACCATAAATTATAAAGGCTAAGTCGGGGTTATTTTTTTCAAATTGATTTATATCTGCGACTGTCAACGGAAACGTAACATTATCAATATTCAAAACTTCACGAAAATTTGGGTACGAAGTGACTCTATCTGGGTGAGATTTAGCAGGATGAATAGCAGCAACTATGCTCCACAGAAAACAATACTCATCAGTGTTGCGAATATTAATGCAAGCTTTTTTCTGTCGAATAAACTTTGGCAGCTCTATAAAAGTGGACCCACCAAACGGTTGATACTTATTAATATTAACCTCTAACTGAATGCAATTACAAAAAGCCCACCCCGAGTCTCTATCTTGGAATTCATCAATTTTCGTTCGCAACGTGTCTTTCATTGATGAAAATAATGAGTTAAAATCATAATTGTTGTAAAGCGAAATATTTTTAGTCATAAAGGATTTTATATCTTGTTCGTTATTTTTAAACATCAAAAAATTTGCGAATAGCTCAAAGTTTACTTTAATGCAAATATGTTTTTTTAGAGCCTCATCTATGACTTGTTCTATTTTGTTACGGATCGAATTCAAAAACATATCTATGTTGTTTTGATTCTCAGTTGTTGCTGCCATTCGATAAGAAATGATTCGACACTTAAATGCTGAAGCTACAATTTCAACGCCATCAATATGCGTTTGACCTGAATTGTTTTTTTTGTGTGAAGTACTACGCAAATGACCTACCCATGAATTATTACTAACTGTTATATCACACACTTGACAAAATGGCATTTTGACGTTGTAAGTCCAACTGCAAAAACCTTTAGATCTTAACCTTTAGACACCTACCTATCTATCTAAATGAAGCTAAGTTCCTTCCTACCTATAACCTATAGAAAAATAAAAATGAATGATTATTAGTGATTAAGATTTTATTACAACCTAAAACTTATTACCTACCTGAAAAGTTTGTTTTAAACGCCGAAAGTCGTTTTTAAATAGTACACTACTTTTCACAGGGAGAGTAAAAATCTGCTATTTAAATATGATTTTGTTAGAGTAAAATTGAGGTTCCGAATTAGAAAACCGTCTAAAAATTAAAGTCACAAGGTCTTGTAGTATGTCCCAATCAGGATCATCATCTCCTAACCTTAATTTTATAGACGATAATGCTTTCTTGTAGCGTTCCTCTGGAGGACACACTTCAATATCTTCTACTTTGTACACCTTAAGATCTATAAAGAAGTCCCCGTCGTCCGTAGGAATGGTGCGTCGCGTTGTGCCGTTTGATACACGCGTAGTGAAGGACGATGTACCGAAGGCGCCCGCGTGACGGCTGTTTGTCTTGACCGACGCCTTTTTCTCTTCGGACTTGATAATACTAAATATGTTTTTCTTGCTCTTCTTAGCCCTGTAAATAAAGAAATGCTTCATCAACAAAACAGTTACGAACAAGCTCAATGTTTAAAATATAATACAAAATAAACGCATCTGTTCTATTTTCGGTAACATACGTGGCGTAGCACACACAACCAATCTCGTAGCGCTCTCTACGAGCGGAGCCGGCGTAGCACTGTTACCACAAGTAGCTACATAAGATAATGATTTACCTACCTAATAAAAAACTTACTTTTATAGATACGTACCTATAACTTTTTAATTCGCTAAACAACTAATGCAAGTGTTTGGATATTAGGTTGGTTATATTTAGCGATTTGGACTGATGCTTTAAATACCTATTGAATAGATCTGACTAAAAATTTGTTTATTGATATGGCGCATAGTAGGCAAAAAATGTTTAAAACTGTTGAACTTACCAAGGAGTGTCTTCTTGGGGTAATGTGGAAGTGGATGCCTGCGGTAGAAGAGCCGCGGGAACGGTAGCCGGAGCAATCTTCCTTTTTGGAGGTGCTCTGGGCTTCGGCGGGGTCAACGATTTTTTTGGCTTCGAGACTTCGGCGCGCACCTCTGAGCTCGCAGGGGTTTCGAAATCAGTATCGTAGTCAGACCTGAAAAAAGTATCAAAATTTAAAATGACGCTTGGGCTTTGCTACCTTCTAAAACAAGCTACACTGATTCATTACAGAAAACTTACGAACATTTTCTTGTTGAGATGGGTCAAAGATCGATCGAGTGTTGAGCTGGGCTGGGCTGGGCGGCTGGCAGCAGGTAGGTACTCGATGGCTGGGCGGCTTGGGCGGCAAAGGGCGGCAGGCACAGGTGCAGCGTGGCGAGGGGCTTCAGCACGGAGATCGCACAATGAATGTGACTTTTTTACCGATTTTCCATTATTTTATACCACACAAATTTAAAAAGTAAACGACTTAATTGCTTTGTACGTGTCAATCAATAATGAGCCCTATTTTCTTTAATTTTAATATAGTTTGAGTATAAATTCCATTGAAAATAATACCTACGTATCACCTTTGCCGCCAACAATCAATAATGCTTTTCAATTCTACACCTTATTACAAATACTTTTTACATTACTTACACAAAATGGATCCTATTTTATTGTAATGAAAGCTTTCAGTCCATTCTTTGCATAAATAGCTTAATAAAACGATGCCGCTTGTGATCCAATTGATAAAAGAAAATGGTCGGGTCGCAGTTTGTTATTAAAACAGCTAGTTTTGATATCACCCAACATTAATATCGATGTTACTTTATAATAAAGTACCTAGGAACGTTAGTAGCATTATTTGTTTCAAACTATACCTAATGTTTAATAAGCGATAATATACGTTTTACCTATAATTTAATAAGATTAACGAAACAACAGTATTGTAGTAGGTAAATTTAGTTCGCAATTTCGCAATATCATCGCATTTCTTCATACCAACCCTAGGTACTCACTTTACCTAATTTATCATGAACATATAAGTATTATTATTACTTTAAATCATTGATATCAGTAATATAGGCTTTAAATATAATATCATGCATGACCTTCTATGATCCTATCCTGAAATAGGTATTTTAAAAATCTATTGATCTGTCGAACAAATTGAAAACCTCCTTTTAAAGTCGGTTAACATATTCATATTTGTTTAATAACTGCAACATTAAAACGTAATGTTTGAAATTATTCTTTGAACGATGCTGATCAAGCAATTTCAAACGAATGTTAAGGCGTACGCAGACTTATGCATGTCCTATCAACACGTGTAAACCCGGACTATGTCAATTTGTATTTAGTACATAGGTACCTACCTAAACAAATTACTTTCATTTCGGTTATTGTTTTAAGATTGTTTTAGCTGTCATTTAATGGAATAAATTTTATTAGCATGTCTATTAATTACCTTTGATAGTAAAGTCATGTTTTGGTTAACTATGTAATAACAACTACTTAATTAGTTTATAAAAAAAAAAAAAAAAGCTTATTAGAATAATATTATGTACCTGCCTATTTAAACATTAACGATGTTAAGAAATGAATTATTTTTCTCGTACAAATGCATCGCCTGCTCGAGTTTGAACTAACCTTTATGCATTACGTTAGATAAAGGGAAGTGTTTACTAAGTCAAGAACAACTTTTAAAGTATGCAGCTAGAAACACTCTACTGCTTCTTTATCATTATTATCGTGTACTTAGTTACCTACTCATAACACAAATCTATGTTTATATTCAATCAACTTTAATTGACTGATATACATATGTACCTAGGAATGCAGGTACCTAATGATAATATCCCAAATCCGAAACCTAAAAATAATAAAAAAGATTCGGTTTTGTGGATGCTTTCATGTATATAATTAACAACAATAAAATATACCAATCTAAAAAATAAACAATTGTTATTAACTAAGGAACGCTATAGTGGAGGCGAGTTTCAACATGTATGTGCTGAGTTGCAGGTTTAGTATTACAACGGATCGCTTGCTGTGAGACTTCCCACGAAAGGCCACTCATGTCCCGATCACAAGCAACTCGTATTCTACTCGTAATTATTTAATTTAATATTGTGTGATAATTATGTACCTTCTTAATTTCTGTGAATTTATGGAGTTTTTGGAAACTTTTCAAGTAAGTAAATCTCATTGTCAGACTTTAATAGGATATAAATTAGCGATGTTCGTAAACAAAAGGATTAAAAATTTGAGGTATAGTTTTAAAAAAATGTTAGGTATCTTAAATTGGTACCTAAAGTAATCCTTAAGTTGAAAAGTAATGGTATACCTATAAAATATTTATTATTTACTAGGTTAAAATACTTGCCTACAAAATATTATAAAATACAAACTTTGTTCTTACTACACTTACATTAAGTGACCTACATGGTGTGATTTAAAATCTATTTTATTTGGTAATAATATCAATTCCAGTGAAATAATAAAAGCCTTACACTTCTTTTAAATATTTTTTAAAAACATCCATTATACTTTTATCTAATAGTTATTTTTTATTTTTTTTCAGATGGTCGAGGTTTTGTACTTTCCACAAGATAAATGAAAGTAATTCAAATATTTATATAAAGGTATGTACGTAAGCGCTTAAGGGTTTTGACATTATTAACGTATAGTCCTACCTAATAATTAATAAAAACTGTCATTTACTTAAAGCTCTAAAATAATAGAATATGTTATAAAGAGAATATATTTTTTCGATACATTAAAATAATCCTAACAATATTAATTAACTAGTAACATCAGGGGAATTATTCATTTAAATTTGGTTTACAAAAAATGGATGTAATAAAAATTTTAAAAAAATTATAATAGTTGAATTAAATTGAAGAAATAGCTCCAACGATGTAATAACGATATAATTTTTTCCATAACGAATACTTTGCGATAAATGTGTTAAATGTATAATATAGGTAAGTTATTAATGTTAAAACTTATTTTCAGATTCAATAGAAAAACGGATATGCAGACAAGAAGTGCATTAGATGTAAGCTAATTAGTTTAAGCTTAGGAATTGTCAAAGAAAAAACCCAAGGTAATTTAAGAAAAATGTCCTTCAGTTGGTATTTGCACAGTGCAAATAACTGAAGGTTTTTGGCTTTCATTGCAACATAGTACCTATCCCTTTCACATGTCCTTTAAAAGTCGTATTTACCATCAATTGATGGTGAGTACGCGGTATAAAAAAGTCACATTTGGTAATACAAATGTGCGGTAAGGTTTTGAAAAGGTAACGCCACGTAAAGTAAGTATTTGAACGTAAGTATTTCATTACGAGGAACGAGATGGTTACATTATGCAGGTAGGTGTAGGTAGGTACAGAAAAAATAATCTGCGGGTCTTCCAACTACAATATTGTAGCAACACAAATTGAAGAGATAAACCTACCTCGGACTCTTGACGCATTCTTACCATGGTTTGCCTGTTTGTGTTTGCTTACAATTTGTGGTATGGGATTCTGTGCAGATTACTTGCTCTGTTATAAAACAAAGTTTAGTCAGGTTAACAGTGAAGATGGTCTGATGGTCTTCCAACTGTAATATTGTAACAACACAAATTGAAGAGATAAACCTACCTCGGACTCTTGATGCATTCTTACCAGGGTTTGCCTGTTTGTATTTTACAATTTGCGGTATGGGATTCTCTGCAGATTACTTGCTCTGTTATAAAACAATGTTTAGTCAGGTTAACAGTGAAGATGGTCTGTTGGTCTTCCTACTGTAATATTGTAGCAACACAAATTGAAGAGATAAACCTACCTCGGACTCTTGACGCATTCTTACCATGGTTTGCCTGTTTGTGTTTGCTTACAATTTCTGGTATGGGATTCTGTGCAGATTACTTGCTCTGTTATAAAACAAAGTTTAGTCAGGTTAACAGTGAAGATGGTCTGATGGTCTTCCAACTGTAATATTGTAACAACACAAATTGAAGAGATAAACCTACCTCGGACTCTTGATGCATTCTTACCATGGTTTGCCTGTTTGTATCTTACAATTTTCGGCATGGGATTCTATGCAGATTACTTGCACTGTTATAAAACAAAGTTTAGTTAGGTTGACAGTGAAGATGGTCTGTTGGTCTTCCTACTGTAATATTGTTGAATCACAAACGGAAGAGATAAACCTACCTCGGACTCTTGATGCATTCTTACCAGGGTTTGCCTGTTTGTATCTTACAATTTGCGGTATGGGATTCTGTGCAGATTACTTGCACTGTTATAAACAAAGTTTAATTAGGTTCACAGTGAAGATGGTCTGTTGGTCTTCCTACTGTAATATTGTTGAATCACAACGGAAGAGATAAACCTACCTCGGACTCTTGACGCATTCTTACCATGGTTTGCCTGTTTGTGTTTGCTTACAATTTGCGGTATGGGATTCTGTGCAGATTACTTGCACTGTTATAAACAAAGTTTAGTTAGGTTCACAGTGAAGATGGTCTGTTGGTCTTCCTACTGTAATATTGTTGAATCACAAATGGAAGAGATAAACCTACCTCGGACTCTTGACGCATTCTTACCATGGTTTGCCTGTTTGTGTTTGCTTACAATTTGCGGTATGGATTACATAAACTTACCTATACGAGTTAGGACAAATCAAACAAATGTTTAGAACTCACCGAGTTTCTTGCCTGTTCTTTCCTCGGTTGAGATTAGGTTACGAACAGGTGGTAAATTATTAAATTCAATAATCATTATAAATTATAATAAATCCACAAGAATGTTAGTCTCTGCTGTTTTAAAATCTGTAGTATGTAATATATTGGGGATTTTAGATCACCATTAATGTACATATTGGACCGGAGCACGAACGGAGCGAACGGAGTGAGTGCAGTGAGTTCTTCCGGTTCAACATGTACATTAATGGTGGTCTAGAATCCCCAATATATTACTACTGATATAAGACCAATGTAATGTTACGACCTAGTTATACAACAATAAATTCATTTATCATTTATCAAAAAATGTCATATAGCATAATGTCCTAAAGAATCAGGTTTCTGAGATATTCACAGATGAAGATAACTATTGATTGATTGCCCTAATGATTTTCATCATATGTGAATATCTCAGAAACCTTTAGGACATAATATAATATGCTATTATAAGCTTTAGTACATAATATATGACATTTTTTATTCATATAAATGTCCTCTATTCAAATATACAAACATGCATTGTGCACTGCAATTTTGAAATAAACAACATATTGGCCTATGTTAGGGCCACCTCCATACAAATATCTTCAAACCCATTTCTGAATATTATTCAGTAACATTGTTTGGGAGTCGTTTCAAACCCGGAATACTTTGATAGCACGATCAAACTTTTCTAGTGGCGACATATACGAGTAGTTATAATTCGAGGATATCATTAAGTTTGATGATACATTATTGATACGAATAAGAATTAATTGACGCGCAGCCTAAACGCTTTTGGAAAGTGGACTCTGTTCAGTATATGCTATGGACAGAGTCTATTCCATTTTATCATAAGACTCAGAACCAGAAGATGAAGATACACCCAAGACGTTGCGCTTGCCATATTGCTCAAAATGTAAAGAAAAGTGATTCAGCACAGCAATGAGCACACTGCTGCACTGGAAACTAACAAGGCACTTTTGTACTACTTCTTATTTAACGATATCGAATCGCCCCTACCGCCCCTGTCTATCTACAATCTACAAAATATTTCCTTGCCTTTATGTTTTATGTTTTTATTTATTTAGGAAACAAACAGTTTTAATGAAATAAATTACAATTGAGACTTAAAAATAGTACAAAAACCAATAAGTGTTTCCACCGTTAAAATAGTACACAAATAATAGTGCTAAGACGTGTGACATGATAGCTACAGATATTAAGATATTTACAATTCAATTAAAAAAAAAAAAACAAACAAGATCAGTAATATTGATAGGTACACCTAGGACAAAACAAAAGAAGTGAATGTAGAACAGATACATAAATACAAAAACATAAGAAACAATGAAACAAATTTAAGCAGTAACAATCATTCAATCAGCAGCAGTATTGGCAAGGCAGATAAAGCATTTCCTACGAAATTCAGTTGTAGACAAATCATTTTTTTTTTATTTACTAACAATTTCAATTTACTAACGTCCTTCAAAATATAAAGAAATTGGAAATATTCTAACGGTCGCGATATGATAAATTTCCGAATTCTAAGAAGTTCAAACCACCCTTATTAACCAGCTACTCCGAAGCCTGTCGCACTTCCAACGATGTATTATTTTAAAATGAGCCTTAAACGACTGAAAATTAAAGAGGACTTTGGTTCCATTTTTCACATAATAAATAACATATACTAATATGATTGTTGCGTAAAAAAATAAAAACCGACTTCAGTTTCCTTAATTTACACTGTTCTTTCACTGGGATCACGAGAGTGGGAGCATCATGGAATAAGCCAAATGTTTGCTGCAGTAGGTGCTATTCCTCCGGGAATAAAAGTTTACGGAAGCAGCTCGGGATCATTCTCGATACAAAAGTAAAAGAATTATTAAAATCGGTCCACAATTGACGGAGAAATCAGCGAACATACATACTCGTACAAAAACAGACACACAGCCAACACAGAACCTCCTCCTTTTGAAGTCTGTTAAAAATTATTTTTTTTTTGATTTTGATAACATGTAATGAAATGATCAACGACATGACGATATGATGATAACAATCATCCGATATTTGATGATACCGATTTTGGCTCATCGTTATCATCACAACTAGCTTGTCAGCTTCCTAGTGTTTGTGCCACGATCTAAATCTTTTCAGGTTTGCTGTCATCGAAGTTGCAATTTTTCCCTAACAAGCCGGTGCAATCAAGCAACTAAATCTTACTGAGTGATAGATCGCAGAGTATTGTTTGTTCGTTAGCCAGCACGGGGGGTGTGGGAGATGGGTGCCCCGGGCCACCCGAGGCTCGAGCGGCGCTGCGTAGGCGTGTGTTGACAAACGATGTTGCCGAGTCTATTTCTGTCCCGAGCCCCGCCTACAACCCCGCTTTCCCGGCCGCGCACCGCGCCCCCTTCCCCAAAACCGCCCTTGACCTTCGTATCCAAACAACCACAGTCACAACACAACAGACAGCGTTGCTTCTCTTCCTTCTCATTCGGTTCTTGGTGTGAGCTCTACTGCTCGGTGTTCGAGGGCTGCCATATGACATAATCGAGAAGCGAATACCAGCTCTGTCAGTGTAATACATCTTGTAATTTTATTGACCAGTTGTGATGCCAACATAGTCATTATCGCGGAATTTAACATGCAGGGTAACACCTACGAAACTTGCCGAGTTATGTTATGAATTATGGTATGAGGAAAGCTCAGAGCGACCTGCCCGTCCTGGCGGTTGTACTTATCGAATGTTCTAGAAGAGCAATCGATTCAGATTCTGCCTGCTCATCACCTTCATGATCAGTGCGTACGTCCATTGCTGACCATAGGCCTTCCCCAAACGAGGCCACGAATAGCGGTCCTGAGCCGCCTCTATCCATCGACTCCCAGCGACTGCGATATCTGGCAGTCTGTCTGGTGAACAGGTAACAATAGGTATTTAACTTTACATATGACGTTTCCCGAGCTGCATCTATCTGTATTCTCATTATACAACACATATTACACATACATACATGTACATATATGTACATTCTACAAGCCAGCGATAGGTTACAATCAGTGACGCTGCCGTGTAGCCTACGTGCCACTGTATACAAATATTTAGGTAGGCTTCCAGAAAGTTATATAGATAGTGTGAGTAATCAATAAATAATCCTTGCAAATTAGCGATTGCCAAACCAGTTTAGGTATACGAGTACCTGATCAAATGATAAAATAGTGGTAAGTGAGATTAAGATGTGTTTGTATAGCTAATCATTTAAATCAATTATGTAAAAGAGCGGATAAAAGAAATTTAGATGATTACACCTTATTGTTTACTTTAGAAGACCCTAAACGTGCACAGGATATGTGGGTAATCTGCATATCTTGGTGCACGATTAAGGTCTTAGTTTTCTGGGTGCCAGAAGAAAACTTCCTACAACCTTTGGAGCGAAATATTCAAGAACCTTAAAACTTTCCGACCCAGGACTTTAATAGGCACAATTACAAAGGCACAATTTAATAGGCACAATAACAACAAAGAGGGCTTTACACGTGGACCAATTCCCAAGGTCAAGGGGGCGTCGAACTAACATCCATCAGTGGGGGCGAGGTGACTCACACCCTCTCGCCCCCTCAGGGTTGTATCTATACACCATGCCTTTAAAGTACGTTTAACTTTGTACAATAGACTATTGGATTGGATATCGTTCAATAGGGTTTTCAGGCTGGGAAGTGAATATTAGTATTACACTACCGGCCAAAAGTTTGAGACCACTTGTAAAAATCTTTCTCACTCCCAAAACATTTAAAAAATACACATGATAATGAGCTAATTTGAACACCCGCGTATTCTATTGTTATTTAAGAATTTCTAAGAGTTATTATTTTGGTATTTTTTTAACTTATCATCCTAAAAAGGCTTTTTGTTTCAAAACATCAACGAGTGCCGCGCAAGCACCAGGTGGTAGAGTCATTGTAATATTTTTATGACCTGCTCATTACTAACTATTCTGGTTTTGTTTCGCGATAACCATAACTCAGGATTACTTTAGCTCCCTAAAACAGATTTTTTACCTGAGTTTTCATGGATATAATCACTCTCTATCTTATTTAGTCTGAGCTCGTCGTTGGTACAGTGAAGACATCTTAAAATGGGAAAAGTGTGTGAAATTAGTAGTGAAACTCGTTCTGCCATAGTTACTTTACACGGCGAAGGCAAATCTGAACGTGCGATTGCCTCTCAACTTAAGTTATCGAAGACTTGTGTTCATAACACGATAACCCGATACAAGGAGACTGGCAGTAATCAGGATCGTTCGCGATCGGGAAGGCCGAGAGCTACCACTTCTAGCGAGGATAATTTCATCGTCGTTACCAGCAAGCGGAATAGACGCCTAACAGCACCAGAAATCCGCGCAGAACTGCTCAAATCCCGATCTGAACCTGTGTCATTGACTACAGTAAAAAGACGATTGAGAGATGCTAAGTTATTTGGACGAGTCGCCGTTCGAAAACCACTACTAAGGCCACAAAACAAAAAGAAACGGATGCAGTGGGCCCTTACGCATCGAGACTGGACTGAAGAAGACTTTAAAAAAGTTCTTTGGACAGATGAATCCAAATTTGAAATATTTGGTACAAAACGACGAATTTTTGTTCGACGTAGCGCCGAGGAAAAGATGATGCCAGACTGTGTGGTGCCAACAGTTAAGCATGGTGGTGGTTCCATTATGGTCTGGGGATGTTTCTCAGGCCATGGAACCGGAGATTTGGTACGAGTCGAAGGAATCATGAAAAAGGAGCATTATAAACGAATACTACAGCAAAATGCCGTTCCGTCTGGCTTAAGATTACTTGGAAATGGTTTTTTTTTCCAACAAGATAATGATCCGAAACATAGTTCAAAATTATGCAGGGGCTATTTAGAACGTAAAGAAACAGAAGGGGTGTTAAAAAATATGGTATGGCCCCCTCAGAGCCCAGATCTCAACCCAATTGAGCTTTTGTGGGAAGAGCTGGACAGAAATGTACGCAGTTGTTGTCCCACCTCGAAAGAAGATATGTGGAAGGCTTTACAAGAAAGCTGGAACAATATTTCACAAGATACAATCGACAAATTGATTGCTCGTATGCCGAGATTAGTGAAAAAAGTTATACAATGCAAGGGAGGGTTTTTTGACGAAAACTCTGTTTAAAATATGAACGGCATTTTTTAAGTAAATGGTTGATATTTCTTTAGTTTTTAGTTTTTTTCCTAATATTTGTGTGATAGTAAATAAGTACATTAATAAATAATTAAACCTCTTGCTTTGAATTTTGAGTTTTATTTCATTTTCCTACTTTGAGGTAGGTGGTCTCAAACTTTTGGCCGGTAGTGTAAGTATTCTGGAGAAAGCAGCGGCCTGTCGAATTACCCAAACTGTAGAGGACCCCCTCCCCCTACTAATAAGCCATAAAGTACTTGTAGTCAATATTGAAATACCATAATGTTTATGAATCATAATCTTTATTAATACTTTAATTGTATTGTTTTTAATCATGAAACATTGGACGTGTATAATCATATTTTTATTAATAAATTCTTTATTTTTGTAGAAGAGGCATCAGCAAACCTATGCTTTGAAACCAATCTACCAACTTCCGACTACGTATCTTCGCGCCCCTGCGCGGGTCGCACCGCACCGCAGAGGCATGCCAGTAAATGCGACATAATATACTAAATCCACAGATTACAGAACTCTGTAATCTGTGACTAAATCATGAAGGATTCAATTTAAAAATGCATATTCTATCGAACAGTGAAATCTTTAGAGCCCCACTGCTCGACTTCGTGATGAGTCAGTGAGTGAAAAACGATCTTACAATGTCGCTGATTTTCATGTTTTCACTGTTAGCTCCTGCTCAACATCCAAAGGAAAACAGAATGCTTTGACACCAATAGGTAGCCATCTTATGCTCTTGAGTTTCGAAGCAGTGAATTCAAACACGGTCCCAAGTAGCAACTCACAACTCTTAAGTATTCCTTCCTGTTAGAGAATGTTTCCTCCAGTTTCTGATCCACATCCTCGAGGAGAGGCGAGGGGCGCGCGCGGCGGGGCTCAGAGGGGCAGAGCTGCTGCTATTTATAACGAATCGATAGCCCGCCCGTGGCCTTGGCGGCATCGACCGCGACAGGTGAGGAGGACGAGCCTCCGAGCTCCGAACCAAGCGGGTATGCGACTACACTACCTGGTAACTCATTTACGGTTAAATGGCCTTCGTTTTTCATAATCATTATGGTAGCTGAGAACTTTTAGTCTAAGATCCGAATTAGGGACGACCTCCACCCATCTGTTTAATGAATTAAAAGTATTTTTTATCTAATTTAATATGTTTAAAGATAAATATCCGGAGTGGGGTGGCTAAACAATCCTGGCCAGACTATGATTATTAAGTAATTCAAAAATAACAAGGTGCAAGGTGATGTTGCTACAGCCTTACAACATAGTAAAATGGGAAAATATGGAAAAGTATACATATTGTAAATATTTTATTATTCCCTTGTGCAAAAATACAACGACACTCACCTGAAAAAGTTTATTTTCTTAACATGTTCATTGCTAAGCTTCAGTGATACTAGCCGGAGGGGCTACTCATTGATGTTTGCAGAATCACGTGTTGATGATTTTTACGCAATGATCCGCAACAGAACAGCATCCCTGATGCGCCGGGTGAGGGGTGGTACCACTGAAACTTATAGCTGGAAGGCTGGACATGG
>JAPQVW010000133.1:0-40820 GCA_028535905.1 Quercus berberidifolia | reverse complement strand
TGATTGTTATTCAACACAGTATGGACGTTGCCCAAAGTTATTAAATTTATTTTATTTTTATTATGTGTTGTTATAACGGCGATTTAAATACAGACTCTGTGAAAATTTTAACTATCTTTACAGTTCATGATATACAGCCCGCTGACAGACGGACAGACAGCGGAGGATTAGTAATATTTTTCAATTAATATTATCATATAGGACCGTAGGTAAAGATCTTCTAAAATAAAGCAATAAGAAAACCGCAGCAAGAAGCTAGCTATTTACCTCTAAGCTGATCTATCAGATTCACCTATCTAGATAAAACCTAGGCCTTCGCCACGCATATCAATGAGCTAGTCTTTACAAGTCTTCAACCGATTATTTCCTCAAAGGCATGGAAATGACAGTGCATTAGTCTTATAATTGCGATTGAGTAGCAAAGTGAGGGGTAAACGCATGTTTATGTGTTATTTAGATATTTATTAGAGGTTTAGGTTTGAAATTAATATGAGATCAGGCTTGATAAGATCTTGACTCAGCAGGTAGCAACACGCCTCTCTGTGCCTCTACCTATATGGTAGTTAGGAACTAAGAAGGCACTTAGAACACTTTATGGTAGTTTACTACCACCTTTTGGGTTTTAGAAAGCATTTTATCTTTTTAGAAATCGTACAGAAACAGGATCAATCATCATGTTTCTGTAAGATGGTTTTTGACATTCAATGGTAGCATCGACGTTTCATTCAATCTATGATGGTATAGGTTACAAAAATTCATGAGAATATAAAAAATAATTTAATTGTTTTAAAAACTAACCGACTTCAACGACGTCTTTCAGCTTTTATACAACAATGAAAGAATCATCAAAATCTATTAACAATTAGCGAAGATATCACCAAAATTGTTACCGTGTCGTGATTCCTCTACCTACAGTATTGAGTTGTTTCTTAACTTGTCTGGATTAAATACTAATCCCTCTGTTTTTTTTTAATTATATTAACATTATCTATACATTAGTGAAAGAAAGATCAAAATCGGATAACTATTGGCGGAGATATGAATTAACATACCCACATTTAAAAAAACACAAACCGAATTGAGAACCTCCTTCTTTTTGGAAGTCGGTTGAAAATCAATCAATTCTTATTTACTGCGCGAGTTTGTTGGATGTCTGCTAAATTGTGTATTTTTTTATATGTTTATGGACCACAGTTTCTCTATAAACAAACTTTTCAAGTATTCAATTTTTCATCAGCAAGATGTGAAGCGGCGCTATTGCAGCAAGCACCATCGATGTGGGCAGTCAATACCTTAAAGGAAAAAGAGTCTTTGACATACCCTTCGGTTTTCAAGACCTGGTCCGGTCCCGGTCCTTATTGTAGTCTTCAATATATTTAATGAAGACTACAGCCGGGACTGGGACCGGGACCGGCCAACCTACCGGCCGGGGACGGCGCCCGAGCTATTGCTTGTGCGTACATAGAAGGTGCACGCAGTATAATGCATGGTAATGGCATGCAGTGTTCTGCCGTAATGACACCGCGCCGCCACCATCCGTGAGCTATAGAGCCGTTTTATTTTAAACGTTTGAACAGAAACTTTACATTTATACGGAACCTGTTTGTAGAGTCAAAGAAATTGCATG
Source organism: Quercus berberidifolia (assembly GCA_028535905.1). Classification (NCBI taxonomy): domain Eukaryota; kingdom Viridiplantae; phylum Streptophyta; class Magnoliopsida; order Fagales; family Fagaceae; genus Quercus; species Quercus berberidifolia. Next base: position 39,193 of record JAPQVW010000133.1, on the reverse strand, counting down.
TTATAAGTATAGGTTTTTTTTACCTGTAAATGATTCCTTAAATGATTGTAAGCTAGTAGGTAGGTTATTTGTTTACTTTGCTTGTTCACACTTTTTATGTATCGATTATTTTTTTACTCGTGAAAACCTTTTATTAGCCTTCTGTCACCATCTTTAATTTAAGTTTTTGCATGTGCTGCTGGTTTTCCATAAATAAAATAAATAAATAAATAAAATAAATAAATACAGGGACCGTAATATCTACTAATTAATGCTAGAGCAATGAGCCTATCTAAAAATCTGCTTGCGTTGAGGTAAAGCGAGTTTTATGTTGTTGGCATTCGAAAGTAGGATTGTTTGCGGTGATGATAGGTTCATTTTTATTTGATTTTACATAAACTAAGTGTTCGAAGATATTTAACATTCGCTTGAAACACAAATATTTAGTGAGAGTATATCCTTGAACGAGCGACAAAGCCCGCCTTTTAGGCCCACCATATAATGCACTGCCAAAATAAAAGACAGTCGCGTCGTTTTTTGTTTTTTGCTGGCAATTTCTGGAGTAGAGAAATTTCCCGATTCTGTGGGTGCCTTGCTTGGTAAGGGAATGAGTAGGTATGTTTTATGCCTAACTAGCTGCTGCCCGCAGCTTCTCACGCACTTATCCAAGATAAAACGTAGCCTATTTTTGATTCCAGGTCTAGGGCTACATCTATGCAAAATTTCAGCTCAATCGATTCAGTAGTTATGGCGTGAGGAAGCCACACACATCCATCCATCCATCCAAACTTTCGCATTTATAATATTAGTGTGATGTGATGTGCCTGACTCTCTATCTGCTTAGCTTGGGGCTAGATGATGCTGTGTGGATTGTCTGGCATTATTATTAGTACCTGGGTGCCCGAGCTTTGCTCGGTATTTTTTTTATTTTTTTTATAAATTGTGTTTTTTGGAAATTATGAGTTTAAGTGAACACGTGCATTAAGAAGACACAAATAATATAAATAAACAATTGATTTTCTTAGTCTAACCTCAAAGCAAACACTCATTGACTTCGTGTTACTTAACAACGCCAGCTACTGGAATAATTATATTGCTCACAAAAAATAGTATTATTATTCGCCGATAGATGTCAGGAAGAGTCATATTAAAAAAGAAGTAAGTTTATGTTTAAGTTGATTATTGATAAAACACGAATAAAATGACATTTTCTAAAAATGATTCCTAGCTAGATCGATTTATCGCCCCCGAAACCCCCTATATACTAAATTTTATGAAAATCGTTGGAGCCGATTCCAAGATTCCAATTATATACAAGAATTGCTAATTTAAAGATATAAGATTATGTACTAGCGCTCCGCCCCGCTTCGCACGGGTGCAATTTAGAAAATGCAAAAGATATACCCGTGCGAAGCCGGGGCGTGTCGCTAGCCCTATGTCCGTCTCCTGGTTCTAAGCTACTTCCCCACCAATTCTCAGCCAAATCGGTTCAGCCGTTCTTGAGTTATAAATAGTGTAACTAACACGACTTTCTTTTATATATACCATAGATTAAAAAAATAACAAAAAAAAATTTAAACTACATTCTCCAAATCAAAAATATGTTCGGTCATTATTATGAAGTGTGGCTAGTTTAAGGCTTAACAACGCTTCTTGAAATGCACAGCGTTTTATTTTCTGTAGGTTCTTTGTGCAACACTCAGGCGCGATGTATTACAAAGATAAGGTACCTTATCTATTCAAAGGAACTTTCCAAAAATGTTATATGCTAATCGAGATAATAAATATTGTGCGTCTATCTTCCCTTTTTTACTTAATGAGACGTTTTTATGGACTGCCGTGAGGTAAGTTGACTTTTTGGAAATTTCAACATCAAAGATAGTGGTTTTTTAATGGTTCTTGTTTAAAAATAACACATAATTATTTGTTTTTAGTATGCAAAGGTGCCAAGCGGTAGTGTTTTTTAACTACTCACGATAAATACCTATCCTCGTTAACAACATCTGCAGGCGGATTTTACCCACTGCTGGGCGTAAAAGGTACCGCGAGATGGGTGTTATAAGCCATAAGGGATTCCAGAGCACACGTAGGGAGCAACTTTTATTCCAAATGATTTATTGAATTTTGTATAATTTGTTTCTTTTTTCAATTTTAAAAGCACTTTTTCATTCATTTTTGTATTCTAGACTTGTAATTGTAAACATACCCTTAGTACCTAATTATAAAAAATGATAATTTAATTACAAGAAAATCATAATTACAAGGTTGAAGAAGTGTATAACTCGATAAATTGCCTTATTGAGTGACAACCGGTGTTGATTAATAAAATGCATTGACATTTTCGTAATTGTCATTGCTGCAATAATTTACAAACCCAACTTCTTTAGATGATAGTACAATTGATTGCACAGATGATTGCACATAAATTCTTTAAGTTGGCGATGGGGGAAAAGTAGATAAAGTGAAAGCAAAGAAATATAACGTTACACCACAGCTTGTGTGGCAAAAATAAGAGAGTAATTATTATGAGAACTAAATTTAAAACGTACATTGTATTGATGTAAGTGTTGTAATTTGGCTGCATATGTATTGATTAAATTTTGTTATTTCGTTTACCAAAGAAAAAAAAACGGTACTTTATACTGACCTATCTAAAATATTGACGAACTGATTTGACACTTTTCGGGTAAAACCTTATTAAAGTAACTAACCTAACCTCGGTACAACAACGTGGTACCGATGACAAGCAAAATGAGGATTTTTCCAAAAATAAAAAATAATTCCTAAGTATTTAACTAAGAACTCAGTAGAGGGGGGGGGGGACCTTCGCGAAAGAATAGATTGTCCTTGGGATGTCATGTCAAACTATGCACGGTTTATTGTCTATACTAGAAGAGTTTTTGTTCAATGTTCGAAGGGTCTATGCCATTTTCATTTGACGATCTGAAACAAAAGCACCATCTTTTAGTCTGGTCGAACTATTTTTTTAATATTACGAAAACGCCTCATTGAAAACCGATTTGGAATTTTTCAAAAAGCCTAACTTTCAATATTTAAACAGAGTCTAAATTCATAATTATCACGATCTGCTCCAAAGAACCTACACACAAAAGATGTTCGAAAAACAAAAGACGACAACGGTTTCCCGATTCTACGCGTTCTAGAGTTTTAGAATATTCTAGAACGCGATCCATAGACTTATCTACCAATACTACGCACTATGTATACACGGCAGGTAAGGTATGTGGTAGTGTAGTGGACCTCCAGTGCATTAAATGACCGTTACTCCCAAACACATAACTCAGCTGAGCCGCCGCGTTTATCTCCGAAGCAAGTTATTGATTCGCCACGGACCACAGCCAGTGGAAATTAACTCTAAACAATAAATAATTGTTCTGAATTATCGCTACCGACATTGTAGTGTGTAATCTTGGGAAATATCTTGTGATTTCCACCAGATTCTAGACGTTCTAGTAGCTTAGGAAGGAAGTTGTTTTGAGGTCAGGGAATAAACATTTATTCGTCTAGAGGGCCCTCTAGTCGAATAACTATGGTCAACTACGTCTCGATACCATGGTCAACCGGACTCACCCTCGAGGGGTGAGTCCGGTTGACCGAGTATCGAGACGTGATGGTGACGTCTCATTTTTTGTATGGGATTTGCGTATTTCCTTGTTCGCACGATAGACACGCGCTGTGTTTAGTACAAGATTGATATTATTTAACATTCTTCAATAATTTTTGTGACCCCAGAGAGAGTCCTGATTTATCTATTTGATTTATTCTATTTTTGGGTGTTTACTTATGTATAATAAAAACAAAATATCTATCTATGTAATACATTGTATTATGTGTATCAGTCATCTAGTACCCATAACACAAGCTCTGCTTATCTTGGGGCTAGATGATGTGTGGATTGTCCGGCATTATTTATTATTATTATTATTATTATCTATTTGTCGCAGATCGCAGCATTTCTAGATCTCAATACCTACTAATCGCTTGCGTAGGTAAGCTAAGCTGTGATACCATGCAGTTTGATAGTCAACAGTAATATAAACTTCTTGTTTGTTTCTCTGGACCATATGCTATCTCAATGGCCAATGAATTGTCACTTGGAACGGTATCCAAGGACAACCAAACAGTTTGTGAATAAATGTCATAAAAATCAATAAATTGTTTTCAAGATCACAGTGAATATCTCGTGCATTTTCTAAATTATTATTCTGAGTTTAATACCATTATTAACTTACGACACTTTGTGATTGCAAGCGCTCATTTACTACGTTCTATGAGACAGTAAAGATCGGTGTACCGAATAACATCTTCCGACGGCTTTCCGGACAAAATCCACATTGATTCCCAGTTTTCCGGTTTTATGAAATTGATCATGACGACGATGCTCCTGTTTTACCTCTCCTCTTCGACATATTCATCTTTTATTTCATGAAGAAACAAATATTTGCCCTACCTTATGGATGCATTTATTGCTAACTGTACCAAACAGTCCTATGGATCCGTTGGGAAAGAAATATTCAATATTAAAAAAAAAACTCCCGGACTTATTATGAAAATCGTGTTATCGTAGAAGTTACAACAATCAGATCGTAACTTATGTATGACGGTACATTGATTGTACGTACAGTCAGCAACCGAAATCACTGAATACGGCTTCAGAAACTGTCGAAAAACATAACCTAACTATATGTTTTTAGAGTGTTTATATGTGCTTGCAGGACATTCATTATTACCTCTAAGCATCAAAACGGCTAATGCGATTTTAATGAAAAAGGTATCAAAATACTGGCATGGTCTCCTGTAACATAAATTAAATTGACTATTCCTGACTTGACATAATTTGTGATCGTTTTGAAAACTACTTTATCCAATTTAATTTAGACTTTCTTATAATAAACACGCATGACATTTTTATATTAATTAATTCCTTGAAATGAAATGAATTGATCTTTATGTAAATATCAAAGTTATCAATCTAACAAGAGCGAACCCTAAAAAATTGTTGCGCCCTGACAGGGTTTTTATGCATTGTGTACCCACTAAGACTACCTACACCTAAGACCAATACCTGTATGCATAAAATCACAATAAATGAATATGAATAAGATTCTTAGCTACATTTTGTAAGACTTCATGTCCCTCTCGTTTGGCGAAAAAAAGTGAAAAAGAAAGGACTGAGTCGAGTTCATGTATGAATATTTAAAATAATACTTAGTAGGACCCATTGGGAAATAGAAAACAATACAATCATGGACCTCTGAAAATAAGCCTTTTTTATAGTTTCAATCAGGTAATCACTTGTTATCAGCCTATATGATAGAATACTTATAAAAAACGGAAGTGAAATAAATGAATAAAATTAACAGATCTCTTTCCATTTCCCTATACATTAATCATCTGCGGTTTGTTATCGTTGAGAGTTTCATTTACATCAAACACCACAGTTACTAAAGTAACATGTAATGCATTTTTTTCTATTTCAAGTTTTCTCGACTCTGCTTATAGCTATCTTAATAAATCAACATCACTAAAAAGAACATACTCTCCCGGACAGATAATGAAAATCGTGTTATCGTAGGAGTTAGAACAATCAGATCGTAACTAATGACGGTACATTGATTGTATCTACAGTCAGCGGCAGAAATCACTGAACATCTTCAGAAAGCATTTCAAAATTTAGCTGAAGGGGTTTCTGTACCCCAAGGCACGTTTTAAAATATCTTAGTTAAAATTAAATAAATCACTAATAGGTACGAGTAGAGTAGAAGATAATTGCTTTTAAAAACTAAATTCATGAGCTGATTATGAGAAGATTTTTTTATTTTATCTGAATTTATAATTATTGTTACCTATTAACATGAACTTATATGATTATATATTACTTTAAGTAAGAATATATATACAATTAGACCTGTAACCATGTTACCAATAAATGAATCGGAATCTGAAGCGATCAGTTTTTGTAAATGGACATTATTCAGCATTTTAGTAGATGAGGGATTAGTATATCTATGGGTATTGGTAGACGGTAATGTAATGGTTCTGGATAAGTATGGGCGAAGAAGATGTGGTCAGAGGTTGCTAACCACACTAAGAGACCCTAAACGTTAGGAGTCCGTGCCGAAGAAAAAAAAACAATATACAAAAATTCAAGACAAAATGGAACCCTTTAACGACAGTGATCACCAATACAATAGTACACTTTAGTGGTACCTTTTAACGAAGCGTTCCGTTTTTGAAAATTGACAATGTAGAGGATTTTTGTCGTTGACTGTACGTTGCTGTAGATACACATTGGTTGGTAGAGATCTATGGGTATTGGTAGACGGTAACGTAATGGTTCTGGAGATGTATGGGCGAAGAGGACGCGGTCAGAGGTCGCTGCTTTACGAGCCACGCCTCGTTTGGAGTTACGACACCGGGTGGGAGAGCCTCTGGCTGCTTTTGTTTGACCTGATAGAGCCAGGTGCAACCGAAAGTAAAATAGAAAATAATAAAGTCTAAATAGAAATAAAAAAGAAGAATAAGAAGAAAATTATTTATATTCACCTTTTTAGAAAATGTGGGTAAATACAAACTATAATTACTTATACTAAATATAAAGACTGAACTAATAATACACAAATTTTATGACCACCCAGGAGAAATGTGGTTTTGTCTGAAATCCCCGAAACTAAGACCCAAAGGGATAACTTTTTGTTAAGTTATTTTTCGGTTTAGTCGCAAAGCTTGTCGAATGTGATAAATAAATCCTATTGAGAAAATGTAATAAATATTGACTGAACTTACGAGTTTCAAACTGACGAAAGTCATATCAAGATAACTTCAAAATTACATGAAATTCTTATCAAAGAATATGTTGTAGGTAAGGTACGTTGCCCCAAAAAAATGTAATCTAAACATTAGAGCTGCAAACGATCCAAGCCATAATAAATACTTAGGTAGGTAATGATGGTTCGTGGTTTATATCGTAAAAAAGGACGGCCACATGCCGTCCTTTTTTAAGATAAAGGGCGATTTTCACGCTTGTTTAGTTTAGGTTTTGTGCTAAGGGATCATCCATAAAGTACACGTTCAGTCACACGTTAAGGGGGAGGGGGAGGTCGACGAGGTGTGACATTGTATGACAATAGGTACCCCTCCCCTCCCCTCCCCGGGTAGGAGGGGTCCTAAGTTTCGTAATGTCACATTTCAAAATCTAAAACATCGAATGTTAAAATGCTAAATTTGAACTATTAACGAAAAACTTAAAAATATTTCCAACACTATCTTACGGGCATATATTGCTGTTTTAATTTAATACATTCTAGATGTAAAATTGCAAATGACGTCACAATAGGGGGTCTCACAAATGTGATCAACTGTGAGAAGGACGTGGGAGGGGTCAAAAAATCACGAAATTAGTGTGATGTGACGTACTTTATGGTTGACCCCTAACAGAATCACTACCATTGTATAATAATCTATTGAGGGAAGTTTTTAACGCAAGAGCCCGGTTTAGAGAGGAACAAGTCTCTATAATTGGTTTGTGGCTAATAGGCAATGGTTTATCGACGGTCATTTAGCGAAATTAAATCATGGTCTCATAAAATTTACCGACAACCCAGTTACAAGTTGACGACCTCAGTGGCGCAGCGGACGAAAGTCTGCCTGCGACGGGGCACGTTGCGGGTTCGATTCCGGCCTTTTTTTAGTTTGTACGATCTGCAGATGGTTCCAGGTCCGGGTGATCTGGGTGGAAGTTTCCCAGTCCCTTCATAACTAAGGTGAAATCCATACTGTCCGAGTAAAAAAAACAGTCTGCATTACTTGGTAGCAAGCTAAAATGGCAATGGGCCATATCTCCCGAAGAACCGACAACCGTTGGTGGGGTGAACGTGTTCTTGTGTGGAGACCGCGACTCGGCAAACCTAGTGTAGGATGCCTTCCGACCAGGTGGAATGACCTGCGAAAGATTGCTAGTAGATGCTGGATGCGGCAAATAGCGCTCATTATGGGAGGTCTACGTCCAGCAGTGGACAATTGTGGGCTGATGATGACGATGATTACTCGGTAGGTTACCACCATGCAAATTACCGTTGAAATATTCACCGTAAATGCATCTGTCCATTTCGCGTTTTTTGCACGTTTAGATGGAAACGCACCATTGTCTGAAGATTTCTGCATTGCGATTGAAGATAAGGGTTTATTGAAGTACCTCTCGTGAATAGCGGGAGGGAATGGTTTTACACAAAAAGCCTAGAATGTAAGTATAAGCCTAGAATGTAAGTATAAGCCTAGAATGTAAGTATAAGCCTAGAATGTAAGTATAAGCCTAGAATGTAAGTATAAGCCTAGAATGTAAGTACTTACAGAACAACGGAATAGATTTTATTGTAGAATTTTTAATAACGATATTTTCATCGCGTTTATTTACCTATTTTTCCCGACGTTTCGACAGGTTTACACACTATCGTGGTCACGGGATGACTCTTTTAATAACTATTTGTAAAGTGTATATAATATAATTAGGTGGAAGTGCAAGGAAAAGTAGAAGACGAGGAAGAGGAAGACCAAGAATAATTATATTTATTATCATACTAGCGATCCGCCCCGGCTTTGCACGGGTGCAGTTTAGAAAATGCAAAATATATACCCGTGCGAAACCGGGGCGTGTCACTAGGTATTATTATTATTATATAACCTATTTTACCCCCCGAGTAATGCAGCTTTTCATATGTAAAAGAATTTTTAAAATCGGTTCAGTAGTTTCAGAGCCTATTAGGCAATGCAAATAAACAAACAAACAATCAAATCTTTCCTCCTTATAATATCAGTAGAGATTACCTATATAAATTGATTAGGTATTTATTTATTGGAAAGAGAAAAGTGAAGGAAATTGCATCATTGCACCGACAAGAGCTAGGCTCTAATAAACACGCACAAGCACAAGTCATAAGTTTCTCATGTGAATTCATCCTCACCGTATATAGTTGTGCAAGTGAGAGTCCCGATGGCGCGCGGGTATCGGTCATCTCTTGATTATCATGTTTTATGAGATGTGCAACGTTTCATTAGAAGAGTATACTACACTGTCAGGTATTTCGAAATATCTGCGTTTAATCGCAGACCTCTTGCGAAAGTTTATCGCGTTTGTTCTCTGGAAAGCTTAAGTATAACCTTATTTTCTTTTATTCCGTGGCTATAACCTAGCTAGAAAATGAAGGAAAGAAAGAAACCACTTGTAGGTGGCTACAAGTGGTTTCTTTCTTTTCCTGAACCTTAGATTTAAGCATATACTTAATATGTCTTGACTACTGCCCCTCTACAGCAAAATCGTATTTACCGTGTTTTGACAAGTCATAACCTCATCATTTAATTTAAGTTACATTATTTTGTAATTTTTAGGGTTTCGATCAGGTTCGAAACCCTTATGGTCTCGCTCTGTCTGTCCTTTTTTCAATCTCGAATATCTCGACGAATAACTTGAAATTTTAAATTAAAATAAATATCGTGCGCCTGTACAGAATAACACAGAAAAACTGAATATGAAAATGAAAATTTTCAGTACAAATTGTTAAGTCAAAATTTTAAAAGAGGCCTGCGTATTCAAGTGGGGTGTCAAATGAAAGGTATTAGTTTGTACATTTCAAAAAAGAAATGTTACTAGGTTTCATACTTTTCGAAATATTTAGAAAAAAGCTGAAATTTGACCGTCCCCCCCCTATCTCCGAATATTGCAGAGGAATACATCTGAAATGTATAGAGCGTTTGTAGATATGCATCTATATTTTACAGGAAAAATATATATTTTTTTCTTGGCTACACAAATACCTACCTACTCTTTCTTTTTTCTCGAAAAGAATTCAGTATCTATTTAGCACTTACTTACTCTACTTTGTGATCTTCAAATGCATTAACCAGAGCCCTAAGTTCTGTACCTATGTTTGTTTTATTTTTTATTTATTTAGGAAATAAACAGTTTTAATGAAATGAAAATAAACAGTTTTAATGAAGTGGTGGAAACACTTATTAACTAATAAGTGTTCCCACCGTTAAAATAGGACACTAATAATGGTGCTAAGACGTGTGTGCAAGATGACAGCTACAGATATTAAGATACATTCATTCAAAAAAAACAAGATCAGTAACATTGATAGGTATACCTAGGAAAAACAAAAAAAGTGAATGTAGAACCTATACATAAATAAAAAAACATAAGAAATAACGATACATTTTTAAGCAGTTACAATCATTGAGCAGCAGTATTGGCAAGGCAGGTAAAGCATTTCCTACGAAATTCACCTACTCAATAATATAGAAACGTCATCGAGACGTTCCATGTTTGTAGAAGCGCTGCAGCGCTTCTAACGTGCAGACGTGGAACGTGGAAAAGTGGAACTACGAAAATACCATACAATGGTATTTTCGTAGTTCCACGTCTGCACGCTAAAAGCGTAGCACGAAATCCCATACAAAAATGGAACGTTTCGAGACTATCGTGTGGTCGATACATTTATAGGATACTATTTTTTTATTCATTTATTCATGAACAATTATTTCAAATCGTATTTGAATATATATTACACACTTACTAATATTAAAAATCTCAATTAAACATAGTACACAAAAACTAGGCCAACTAGGCAAAAACTATCGCCGAATGCTCACAGAAACTTCATGTCTTGATCCAATCGTTGTCCTGGAGTGGAAGGGAGATGATTGGATCAAGACATGAAGTTTCTGTGAGCATTCGGTACATTCAATACCAACCTTACCTGGTGGTTGTACCATCCACTAGCAATAAAATTGATTCTTCTCCACCTTCATAAGCAAACACCGCTATGGTTTGGAACACGCTGTCTGCTGCTGTTTTTCCGGCCAATTACTACCTGAGTCTTTTTAAGACAAGAGTGAATCACAATGAAGAGGTCTTGTAGACCTTCGTGATACATCGTCGGCCATATCAGGTGAGATTGTGGTTAAAAGAAAGTCTATTGACGATAAAAAGCAGTGTTTTTTCTGGATAAGGTCGAATAAGCCAACCTACAATATACTTCACTTCTTTCAGAAGTGGTCAAAAAATTGAAGTGAAAAGAAAATCAAATAACACGTTATTATATATTTACATAAGTATTTAATGGGTATTCATCGCGTTTATTTACCTATTTTTCCGGACGTTTCGACAGGCTTCTTCACGCCAAAACTACTAAACCGATTGAGCTGAAATTTTGCATAGATAACCTGGAATCAAACATAGGCTACTTTTTACCCTAGATAAGGGCGTGCGAAGCCGCGTGCAGCAGCTAGTATATGTTCTGATCGCGAAATGTTAAAAATAAATAACACCTTATTTTTTATTTGAAAATTTGAGTTGTTTATAAGCTTATAGCTATTAGCAATGCTGACTATGTAGCCGACTGTGCTAGTCGAATAGAAATCAGAAATTTAGGCTTGAATGCCTAAATTTCTGATTTCTATTCGACTAGCACAGTCGGCTACATAAATATGTAGAGTAACTCTACATCATAATGTAGCCTCTACCGTAACTTACATTTACGAAACTATTCCCAGTGAATGTCTTCCGTTATCCAAATCAAGTGAGGCAATGTTGATGAACGCCATAGTACCTGAGTAATGGATCCCGTCCGCATAGCATTGCTAATAGCTAAACCAATAGATAAAGTCAATAATCGTTAATCCATAGAAATAATACTTAGTCTATTGCAATTTAAGGCCATGCCATAAACGTAATCGGATAATGTGCAATTATCCGTATTGTAAAATCTCCATTAGATATGGATACCGCAAGCTCTGATGTCCATTTGAGGTTCTGAAGCTGTAGGTCGAAATGGTATCCGGTCTCTTAAGAAAATACAGTTGGCAAATTCTAGTGCGTTCTATTCTGAGATGTTCTAAAACCAATAAGTTTTTTAATTACGTACCTAAGTTAGTCTCTAATGTATTTACCATATGTGCCCTATATAAGTTACTTAATACATGTCTTGTGATGCCTTGAAATAAAATGATTATTTATTATTAATGGCAGTAAGGTCCAATTTCACCGTTTGCGGCCAAAACGTAGTTCAACAGATATTTTTTTTTCATCTCGATTTACATCACACCGATAAAAGTTAAAAGTAATACTAATTGTGTGAATTGACAGCTCTTAAACTCTGTTTAGCTAGTCTAAACTATGTTAGTATATTTTCAACAAGTTAGTATATATGTGAGTATATATTCTCTGCTATGGCAGAACGCCGAAAATCAGGTGTAGGTAATTGAACTACTAAGCTCAGCTTGAACCGATCACTGTGTGATGAGATGCGAAGTTGCGCTTTTTGGCAACCAAATTCTTATTTCGCATTTCTTCCTAAACAAAATAATATTATTACAGAGGCATAAAAAAATCTTATCATAGGTATCGCAAACTGTTCGATCAATTTTTGAAAATTTTCTTTGTTTAATACAATTCCTTTGTATAAAAACTAATAATAAGATAAATAGCTATAATAATATAATAATAATTTCATTTATTTAAGACACAATATCCATATTAAATTACACACATTAGGTACACATAAAATTACAATAAAAAACAAAATAAAATAAGGTGATAAATGAGGACATTCCGGTCATTCTGCCACAAGTGATGACACTGGTTTCAGCATCGTCATCCAGTGGCCCATGATGCTAGAACGGCTATTCGGGTCAGAGATGCGCCAAACTGAGTTTACTTTGTATTGATCGCGTTCAATTGCAACAATGTAAAATTGGACCTAAGTATTAAGTAGAAACGATTTACCTACAGACATGATTGAGTTGGTGCCTGATGGACGGTCAAACACACGTGAAACGCAATTATGTACGTATCTTACTTAGTAAGTATGTAAAGTGCATATCGACAACAACCTATCGGTTCACAATTATCTTTGCCATCTAAAATAAACCAATTATCTGCCAAAGGCAACACGAGCAGACGGCCACCGACCCAACGTGAAACAATTAGCTTTGTTTCATATCATTATCTATTTAACAAAGTAAAAACACGCCAGTCGAGCTGTCAAACATTATAATTGTGTTATACCCTGTTTGCCGGACGATAATTACAAAAACGACGGGCAAACATTGCTAATTGAACAAAAAGACTACCCGGTAATGCAATCAAGGGTAAAAAGCCCGTGCTGGCGTCAAACCTACGTCAGCCAGCCAATTATATGGGCGCTGGATGGACACCGATGCCTTTGTACGCGATTCAAATAAAAACAAATGATAAGTTACTTACTTTCTATATTGGGCGAAGGGGAATGTTTGCAGTGACCCGAAGGGAAAAGGAAAAAAGTTATATGTGGCTTGTGGACTTTATATAAAACATAAACCTCCTTGCGTAATCGAGTAAATACGTTGATTATAAGCTCTTAAACCAAAGAAGCAACTTATTAAAATAGGTTCTTGCCAGTTCCAGGAACAAGTCATAAAAATCACTCTCGCACTCACAACTGACACTCAAAAAGCTTTCTTTTAAAAAACTTGCCAATGTTGGTACAGCTTTGTCAGAGCAATGAGCTTGAGCAGTGCTCAGTAACTGTTTTGTAATCTACTTACCTATTCCTAGAACTTGTTGAACCCTTGTTGATCTAAAACCTGACTAAAGTCCAACATGACTCTGTAGTCTATTTGTCAGCAGGTGGCAACATCACACCAAATTATCTAGCGCCGAATGTTGTCGCTGTCTTAGGTAAATTATTTTATTAATCCTATAGGTACTCCGTTCTACAATCTAAGATAATTTCTGTCAACAAGGGCTTTATGAATAAAATCTTTCCAATAACTGACAAGACAACAATTACAGCAATAACCGAAAACAACTACTTAGGTAAAACAAACAAACAAAACAAGTAGGTAGGTGTAGGCAAGTTAATCACTAAAACCAAAAACACAACCTTCAATAACGCATAGTTGCACAAGCGCAGCAAAAAGGTTCAAATTCGAGTTTGAAAACGGACAACAGACGAATGAAATAATGGATGAAAACTTTCAAAACCAAAAATATTTTTGAACTTTACTATTTGCTCCGATGACACCAGTACCATAAAATATGTATTTTACGCCAGTGTTTCTTTTATTTTGTAAATCCTTTGTTAACAAAATATATTTAGAATTTTAGAACCGGGTATAGAGTACTCGTACCAGCGTGAAATATTAAGATGTTTGCCATCATAAAGATACTTCTAACAGAGAAATCCTGGACAGTTGAATATATATTAACATCGTAAATATTATCATTCTACTTCCTAAAGTGATTGTTACTTGTCATAAACGCTGTTAGTTATTGAACACATCTCGTGTGTTCGGTAGTTGGTCGTTTGCATTATATTTATGCAAGGATGTATAATTCTATATGATTGGATTTATCTGTTTGCTGGAAAGTTACCGTGTAGATTGTCGGGTAAAGTTGCCATTCATTCTAGAGCTTCAAGAATTACTCTACCCTGGGATTGGAAATTGAGTGTTACTTTGATAATTTAAAGGCTCGTATATAGTTATTTTTTTCAACGACGTCAATCAACAAGCCTCTTCTTTCATCGTTGTATTTATACAACAATAAAAGAAGAGCTTTGTTAATAAATACATGAAAGAATCATCAAAATCTATTAACAATTGGCGAAGATATCACCAAAATTGGTTAGCCAATCGTGATTATTATCTATTATCAGTATTATGTTATTTTTTATATTTGTATCTAATTTTTATATTATTAAGTTTACCGAGATAAATACCAATCCCTCGGGAATAAACTTTTTATGGGAACACCTCGGAATCATTCTTTATACATTAGTGAAAGAATTATCAAAATCGGATAACTATTGGCGGACATATAAATTAACATACATAAAAAAGAAACATACACCCCGAATTGAGCTCCTCCTCCTTTTTTGAAGTTGATTAAAAACTGGTTGCGAGAACTTATTACATAAAATTTGTGATTTCGTTATTTTGCAATAGAGCGAGGGTAAAAAGCTGGCAAAGATCTGCGAAAGTGTATTGGAAAACAAGTTTTACCTTTCAGAATCATAATTTCAAAATCTTTATCGTAGAGTCATGTTTTCTTGTCGCCAGTTGAAAGTCGTGCGGCGCTTCCTAACTGTTATGAATCTATACCGAAGCGATCACGATTTACAGTTCGGGAAATGCCATCAACAACCATCGGCAGCCAATAAGCATCGCTCCAAATCGAACCTTCTACAGGGCCACCAACTTGTCAGAGCCCCGAGTTCAATGCAGCTGATGATAACACGTCGACGTCGTCGAGTCGACGACGCCGCGCGACGTGGCGTCAGTTGGTAGTTTGGCAGCTGTTGACGTGTGGAGGATGTAAAAATTATTCGTATCTGGAATGCGGCTTATAAACGAACCAGGAGCGCGAGCTCGGACTTTGATAACGCTCGGTAAGCACAGATTTTGTCTCTGGTGGGGATACAATTTGACAAGAACAGACCGTTCTTACCTAATTTTAACTACACCAGAAACAAAACAGGGCTTATCGAAGTCCGTGCTCGCGCTTGGCGATTGGGTGGTACAGTCAAATGCAAAAATATGTACCTTGTCAGCAATCCCTTGTCTAGTCACTTTGTTACTTTGTCACTTTGTCACTTTGAAGCTGATTTACTCGGCGTCCGCGTTCCGTCAGTCAGTATGCGTACCTTGGTATGACAAGGTACTAAAGTGTTTACATATTTTTACATATTTTTACCCAAGGATTGCCTCTGAATCTCGATCTAGTCTATTCTTACATTTCATTCATTTGTTTTGTGTAGTTTTTGAATCAAAGATTAAATTCAATGAGAAAAATGACGAGTTAGAACTTTTAATATTGTGATTGAATGAATCGAGAATGTCATGTCGGTCGGTTGTGTGGTCGATGGTATCACCTACTTACTTAAAGAATGTCCGCTTCGATGTGAGCAGGACAGCATAAAAGATGTCGTCATTCTCAATCCCATTCTATACGCATGTTATATCCGCAGAACAGGCAAATACCTACTGTTTATCATGACGAAGGTACCTACCCAACTTATATTATAAAACTCGCCGGTCGCTGCCAACTCAACAGGAAATGTGGTGGCACTGTAAAATACCAATACTATAAACAGAACACATTCTAGCTAACGATTCACGTTTTGCTAATGATATCGTCGAATGGGCGAAATATCTGGTGCAAATGTCAGGGGGTCGCAGTTCGGCAAACCGCGCCAAACATGGGTTTGATCGTGCACTGTAAGCACCGGGAGCTAGCAGACCTTAGACCTTACATTGTAACTCAGAGAAAACCACGTAGAGTAAAAAGAAGCCTAGGTACCTACTTCAAACAGATACCAAAAAATATGCCAGTAAATTAGGTATGTATTGTCAAAAATGACTATGAATGAGTTATTTGTTGAATAAGAGGGCAAAATGATTTTTGTTGAATGTGTCGATATAAAATAGACTGCTGAGCTAGCGAGTGGTTTTTAAGTCAAATTTAAGTCTTCAAAGTACCCACAACATGGCGCTGTCTTCAGTGAGAAAGTTGACCTCCCCTGGTGCAGAAAGCGTAGTTTTTTTTTCCGCGCATACCATTGAGTGTCTTTAACCATACTCTTGAAATGCAGTACAGCATTCTAAATTTAAATACTTTTTTCAAATTGTTGAATAATACCCTTTATTTCACATGTGAGCAAAACGATTTTTCTCACTGTTTTTGAGCAGCAAAGTCACCGTTTTCAAGCGAGAGAGGTGAAAAAAATATTTATAGCTCATTTTTCAAAAAAACAAACACAATAAGAATAAGAAACTGGAAATTATCTAGCTGTTTTATCTCTAAAACCAAAAATCGTTGTGATATGAGTTGTGTGTGTAATGACGATCTCTAAAAAGGCGATATCTGTCCATACTAAGTGACCAAGTTCGAGTAACATGTAAGAATGACACCCAAAGCTCCCGTTCTCGTAGATTTGTTCGTGCGCCTTAGATCACGGAGCATTAAGTATCCACTCGACTGACTTCTAAGGTGGGCACGCGCACTCAAAGACACTTAAGTAAGTGATACTGTATTTGTAACATAAAAACCAACCAACTAGAGAAGCGATTCGCTAGTTTACGTTGGTCGCTTTGGATATTCTTGTGTTCTTCCATAGCTGTCTATTCAATAGGCTAGATAACCTATGAACATTATAATAGTCTCTTGGCTACTAAAACGATAAACGTTAAGCCGTTGGTCCTACGCCTGACCCCTCCCCGGTCCTGTCCGCCGCGTGTGCCGTCCCGTCGGATTATGAGAGTGTAGGAATAGAGAGAGCAAATTTTAACCCGATCCGTTCAGTGGTTTTGGTGCGAAGAAGTACCTATCCAACATCCAAACTTTCGCGTTTATAATATACTAGCGACCCGCCCTGGCTTCGCACGGGTGCAATGCTGATACTTTATAAGCAAACGCCGCCGCCCCGGCGGCGCGACGGCGGCGGCTCCCCGGCCGGTACCGCCGCAACCGCTTTGTCCCTGCAATTTAAATCTGCACAAATGCACATTACATATTGGATAAGGATTAATGCTGTATTGCTTAAAATCGCTTCGTAAATAAGCCATTATTTCTCGTAAGAAGTAAAAGATAAAAAATGATTATTGTGGGTTATCCCTAAGAGATAGACATATACCATCGCGGATTTTTTTGAAGATCTTTTTAAGATGTAAAATACTGTAGTACATTATTTTGATCTAACTCATAGGGGTCAGCCAGCGTTTGCAATGTAAGCGAAAAAGAATATGTTTATTTACGACATTACATTAGAAACCTCTTAAATGATCAGTGTTTCTCTACTATATTTTGCATGTATTATAGGTACATATAAACTCTTCTCTTGAATCATTCTATGTATTAAAAAAACCGCATCGAAATCCGTTGCGTAGTTTTAAATATCTAAGCATACATAGGGACAGACAGACAGCGGGAAGCGACTTTGTTTTATACTATGTAGAGAAGTGTGACTGTCAAAAATATGCCGTGAAAATGCACCCCTGTAGACCCATATCGATGATCAATCGATACCAGGGGCCGTACTCGGAAATAGAAAATAGAAGTTTCTGTTTCGTTTTCGTGCAAAACCAACTCTTATGTCCCTTGCATAAGAATAGCGTTAGCTTAAAAACGAATCGGAAACTTAGAATTTCGATTTCTGAGTAGGCCCCCGGATCGCAGGTTTCACAAGACATTTGAAAAGGGCTCGAGCGAAGATCACACATAACCTTTCTATATGATCAGTCAATCGATTCGAAACTTGACCGCAAACTCAAAAACTATACAGGGTGCCACGAAACATGTGTACTAAGAAATTAAATAATATCCCAAAAATTTACGATTTCGGCGGGACTTGAATGTGTACTAACTTGTGTACTGACTTGAATCTGTACTAAGTCGAAATCTTCTCAGTAATCTCATCCAGGACCCTTTTATTGTAGACAATTTTTGTTCTACGATTTTTTTTTTTTAATTGTGTGTTTTTTTTCTTTATATTCCTATTCTTTTACGTGTATTCTTACATTATATTTTTTTTTTAATTTCAAAGAATCTAGTTTCTTACATACTCTTTTTACACACGCTTTTATTAGCTCGGCCTGTATGTATGTATGTATGTATGTATGTACACCCCACGCTTTTTACTCTGAATTGAATTATTGTGTTAATAACTTAAATTTTATTATGAACTTGTTTTGAGGTGATTCATTATGATAAGTGTTTCATCTGCTACTACAGTTATATTAAACTCTATGTCATCAAAAATATTTTCTAGTTTTTAGTTCGATTGGCAATAAAAGCGTGTTTTTTTAGTTTTTTAAACTATAATTTATTTGTAAAAATTTCATGACACCACCCTGGTTTTGTTAAAAAAATAAGCAAAAAAATATTTATGATATATTTTAATATTTCATAAATGTTTAAATTTTTGTGTTGTGTGTGTGTTGTTGTTTTTCATAAATGTTATTAAAATAAAGCAAGAGTGCGTAAAAGAACACGAATACAAATAAAATTATGTTTATTTTGTTAAAAATACTTAAAAATATTCGAAATTCAACAAACCTTCTTTCACAAATTGATCCCCTCTCAGTCCAGAATCACCTCTCGGCTTAGTACACATGTTACGTAGCACCCTGTATAGTACTCACTACCCGCAAACGTGTATTTGTCAAGAATGTTAACCTTATTGTTGAGGATTAGTGGTGTAGTCCGGTTGTTGAAAAGTTAATGTGTGTAACATTTAAAGTGGACAGTGCATTAGGCAGACGGAGAGCAAATACTTCAGGTTGGGATGTTGTCATGTCATCCATACTAATATTATAAAGAGGAAAGATCTGATTGTTTGTTTGTTTGCACGGAATAGGCTCCGAAACTACTGGACCGATTTGAAAAATTATTTCACCGTTGGGAAGCTGCATTACTCAGGAGTAACAAAGGCTATACTAGCGACACGCGCCGGCTTCGCACGGATATATCTTTTGCATTTTCTAATGCACCCGTGCAAAGCTGGGGCGGATCGCTAGTCAACGAGAAAGGCATAGTTGTAATGTTAACTTACACCTACGGACATTTTGTGAAAATAGCGTATTCTCTGTCCCGCTCCTATGAACGTGAAATACGTTCATAGGAGCGGGACAGAGAATACGTTTTTGGAGCGGCAGCGTAAGCGCAAAAATAAAGTTATTGGTAGCGATTCTGTTGGCACCATAACCTAAATTAACTAGCTTAAAATTGGTGCCATCCCTTTTTTTTCGTTCGTAAAAAAGGGGACGGCAACAATTTTACACTAGTTTAGTTTAGGTTTTGTACTAATAGAATCTCCCAATGTTTAATCAATGTTTCATCAATGTTTAATAGAATCTACCAAGGTTTTGTACTAATAGAACCTACCAATGTTTATTTACAAGAAAACTACGCAACTCATTGAGAAACTGGCTTAGAGGAACCAAATAATTACTAAAAACCAAATAATTCCAATAGACCGCAGGGTTCCTGTGACCTCGACCAAATTATGTGCGAAACAGTGCACTTTCACATTTATTTTTATAGTATTTTTTTTCTCCATCGTGTTTTCATATTAGATGAACCCAAGAAATAATGTTGAATTTTACGTAATTCGAGTTTTTTAACACGGGGATCTCGTGATTACTAAGATCTAGGCCTAGTTTGACAACCAAACCTAGGTTCGCCCCTTAAACGTCGATTCATATGTAGTAGATACATGTGCCTATTTAGGCACATGTATCTACTACATCTACATAATCCAGAATACTCAACCGCAACTCAGATAACCGTGGGGGAATAACCCGAATTAAGCACGCCTCATGTGATGAATTTTTGAGAGATTTTCATTGAAAGCTTGTAAGCTCTAAGGTACACTGGTATTCACTCTGCACCTTAGCACCAGTCTAAGAATTGTAAATAGTTAAGTTTTTATATTATATTAATACTTAATAGTACTTATACTAGGCTGAGAGAGTCCAAAGTGAATGACTGTAACCTCGCCACACAGGCTCTACAGAGACCTAGTGCGAGGGACAGAGGTTTACTAAGGTACAGAGACAAACAATAAAGGCAGAAATATATTTTTTACTTTTACTATAATATTAATTCTAGATTAACTTATTTAAGTAATTAGTATGTACCTTAAAACTTTAGATTTTTGGTCATTTCAATAAACAGTTTCTTTTTTTTTTATTTTTCCGTCCGGCCTGCCTGTCTTTTTTATATCCAAACTTTGGGGAATATAATAAATATTCCCCAAAGTTGTTTATTTTTTATATCGCACTAACTTTTGGGAATATTTATTATATTCTCCATAGTTAGTGTGTCTATAATAAATATTCGGGGACTATAATAAATATTTCCCAAAGTTAGGAATAATTAAAACAATATCTTGAACGCTTATCATATACCAGCTTAAAAAACAACCACAACCGTGTATCATGATAATAACTGCATCAACATTTTGAACAGTTACAAACCGGTCGGGTCTCTGTCACCAACAAAACCTCACGGTAAATCGTAATAGCGGAATACGCCGGGAATTTCCGCTAAATCGTATAAAAACACTAATTCGCACAATTTCCTGGCCTCTGATGTGCGCCAGAGACCGCGCAATTATGGAAAAACTACAACGCCCTGCCAGCTCTACCATGGAATCTGCAGCACATTCTATACCTACACTGTCAAATTGTTTTAGACGAACTTGGCTTGACAAACTGGAATCATTTATGATGTTTTGAGTTTTTCTAAGTATATTCGGTACAGTTGTATGCGCCATAATCATGGAAAAACTGAAATTACTAGGTTGAACTATAAAATTGTCGTAGATTTTGAATTACTTGGTGTATGCCACAAAGACTGCATGCGTGGGTAGGTATCTATTGAAGTACTTAGTAAGAATCATAGGTACCTGTAGGCAGCTTGAAATCGGTCTTGTTTACAGACACACCAGCAAAAGCGATCCGCTTTAGACATCAATAGTTTTTATCACAAACGCATCTTCAAGCGTCTTGGTAGAGTAGGTAAGAGCCCTTACGCCGTTTGTCCACCACCGCCGTCAACGAAACGACACCGATAATGAGATGACGGCGACAAAGTAGACGTACATTTATGGCCGACTGTCCACTGCACGCCCGTCACCCGAGCGCCGTCATCCGACCGCCGAAGATAAGAGTAGTTCAGCACGACCGCTACAACTCGGCCTGAGATTATGACGGACCGATAATGTGCTGGCAATTCCAAACACGTTAGACTTATCCACACACAGCCATTCGCTCGGTTTTTTGTTTCAAGCCCCGTTATCGGTGACGTCTCGGTGACGGTGGCGGCGGACAAAAGATCGACGTCACGACATCTTGAACTCGGCCTGAAATAATATCGTTATCGTTCTCGTTTCATTGACGGCGGCGGTGGACAAACGGCCTTAGAAATACCTAGTTACAAATGGACTTAAATCGTCTTTATCTTTTTCTTTAGAAAATGGTCACGTAATCAAAGTGATTGCAGACGTGCCCAACAAGGTGAATAAAACTGGATCTTCCGAGTAAACACACGCATCGGTAGCAAATCAGAATTTCTTGGAATGTTTCTTTCTAGCTGGTATATGGATAAATCGGTGCGTTGGGAAAGCTCGCTGCTAATTTTACAACTGACAACTTTGGATTAGTGAAACTTGAGAGGTGGGAATTTTAGAAACCGAGCGGAGTTTCTAGAATATAATGCTGGAGATAAAGGCCAGAGATTTCTATACAAAGTATGCGGAAATACTCGAATTCCGCAGATTTTTTTAAAAAATAGAACAGAGCAGAAAGTCTCTTTAGTCCGTCAATTACCACTGTGTAGGTATGTATATAAAATTACTAGACTAAATCCTCTACAACTAATTTGAAGATTTCCCCATACTTTGTATATTTCTATACAAAGTATAAGCAGGGGAAATCTTCGAATTCCGCAGAAATGTTTTAAAATAAAAATACAACAGAGCAGAAAGTGATTTTAGTCAGCCAATTACCACTGTGTACCTAGTAGGTAGGTATATAAAATTACTCGAAAACCCTATACAATCCTTTCCAAGATTTCCCCATCTTTTGTATGAAATATACAAAGTATGAGGAAATCTTCGAATTCCGCAGAAATGTTTTAAAATAAAAATACAACAGAGCAGAAAGTGATTTTACTTAGTCAATTACCTCTGTAATTACCTAGTTGGTAGGTATATAAAATAACTAGAAAATCCGTAGAGAACAATTAATTTAAAACAATTTTAGTATGATTGAGCTTCATAAACCACAGGATCAGCATTTTGTCAGACATAACCTTAACTAAATCAAGCTGAATTTATGACAACCGAGCTGTGATCTTTACTCTGACAGGCAATTTAGCAATGCTGAAACTGCAGATCATGATTGCTGTAGATTCATAGCTGTTTTAGATGTAATCTCGTAATAAATACAACTGCGAGACTGAGACGTCGAAGAATAACAAACGATGGAGCTACTTCTTATCGGAAATCTATCTGGTTTTAAATTGATGTTACAGCAACAAACTTTGGTTATTATCGCCATATTTGTAAAATTTCTAAAGACCACACCTAATAGCCATTGTTTCCGTGAAAATTCTTTACAGGACCCTTTTTCAAACGATCGACATGATTTTAAGTAACCGATGTGCCCTTTTTCAGCAGCTTCATTCATAATTCTTGTGCATGAAATAAACCTAAAGCCATTAAACATGTTCCATGTACAAAATGCGATGGCCGTTGGTACATGTTCAAATGGCGTGCTTGTACACTACGCTATAATATGGTCTCCTTAGAGACTGGTCATCGTCGTAGCCGAAATTCAGCTAGGAAGACATCATCACACATCACATCGTCCCTTTAACAATGGATCGCCACAACTACAACATAAAGCTTGCGTATGTCGTCTCTACAATGGATTAAAAGACCTTACAATTCTTGGCGTTACGCATTTTGAACCAAATCCAAAACATTACACTAGTCTAGGTAATCACAATCAGTAAAGCAGTCCACAACATTATCCAATGTCCAATGATCGCTGAAGCCAGAGCTACTAATTAGGTACTCCGTCGAGGCTCCACACTGATGTATAGCGCACGTTAGCGGTCGCATATGGCGGTTGGTGGTTGTAAATCTTCGTCGTGGTTTCCCGGGGATACGGTTGATGGTTGTTAGTTTTGGTTGTAGATTTGCTCTGATTATATAGAAGACTGAATTAGAATTGCAAGTAGAAGTGCATAAAGACCGCGACTCGGCAAACTTAGTGTAGGATGCCCTCTGGCCAGGTGGGATGACGATCTGCGAAAGACTGCTGGTAGATGCTGGATGCGGCAAGCTGAAGACAGGGCGCTACAGCGCTCATTAGGGGAGGCCTATGTCCAGCAGTGGACTAATATAGGTTGATGATGATGAGAAGTGCATAGATAGAAAGATAATTCTTTATACAAGAACCTTATCTAAAACAGTTCGTTTTTAAATCACTCAGATCAATCTGAATAACCTTATGTAAAATCGGCATTTTAATATATAATCATACATACATAACTACAATACAAAACTTATTCAAGATTTTCTAAACAAGATCGCATCGACGACGTTTGTAGTCTCTAGTAGTAGGTGATGTTAGCAACCTCTATGTCTTCAATCGAATATTTATTAACGTCCGGTTCCCATGCTCATACAACAGCAGTTACCAAGGTACCTATAATAAAAATATAAAAAAACTAGACGCCAACCAGTCTGTCCGTCGCGGAAGTAAAGCCAGTTTCGCATCCCGTGTCGTTCCCGGGCTATCTGGTGTATCTGGCCATCGCCACATCTCTACAAGAAACTGAGATGTCACAGTTATAACCAAGTGGATTCAAACTAGTTGAATAGAGGGTGGAAACACTGGAGACGGAAATTAATGGTATGGTATACCTACTCACTCAAGCTCTGCTTAGCTTGGGGCTAGATGATGCTGTGTGGATTGTCCGGGATTATTTATTTTATTTATTTATTTACTGAAGAAGTCAATAGCTTTATTTCTTTGAGATTACAATATAAACACTTTGACAAGTCAAATTTTAAACTACAAATTATCATTAGTCGTAGAAGAAATATTTTTATTAAAAAAAAAACAAGAATTTATAAAGCTGTTTCTTGATGACACACCAGAAATGATATGGAATCACCGTCATATCCAAGTCTTCAGGTTCACAAAATTGCCTATATATTACACTATAGATCCGCCCCGGTTTTGCACGGGTGCAATTTAGAAAATGCAAAAGATATACCCGTGCGAAGTCGGAGCGCGTCGCTAGTATTGCCTATGGCACTCCCGAGTAATGCAGCTTCCCAACGGTGAAAGAATTTTTCAAATCGGTCCAGTAGCTTTGAAGCCTATTCCGGGAAAAAACAAATAAACAATCAAATCTTTCCTCTTTATAATATTAGTATAGATATGGTAGCATATCAGAAGCATATAAGAAGGCGTAGGCCTTCTATGTTTTCGATGAAATTGAAGAATATGACAACCTTAAACTCATCATTATCCCCTTCTATGATTCCGTATAAATTGTTGTGATTGTAATTGTAAATACTTATTGCAATTTCAATATTCATCAGGAGGAGGCCTGGGTCCAGCAGTGGACCAGTATAGGCTGTAGATGATGATGATTGCAATTTCTATCACTTTACGTTTATGTAAATTATTAAATTTTATTAACAAAGAAAATTACATTCATTGAAGCTTTACGTTTGTTATGTTTCTATTATATAATGTTTCTTGTCAAATATTACAATCGCAACAAGCAATAGTGATTGGCTTAGATTTGGCTTCACGTCTTGACTTTTCTTGTCCAATGTCTCTACCATCCAACACCACTCCATGTTTACCATATCTCCAACGAACATCTCTTAATATGTTTATCCAGTGTGACGCGTCATCGCTCATTTAAGTGGATCCATTTAACTTGTAGAAAAGCTGGCTTAGATCGCAAACGCTAGATTGATTATTATAATTATCCGCCACTATTCGTTATGGAATGAAGCTGTGGGGCTTATATTGAATTTCCGTGTTATTTAATCTGACAGGGTTATTAACTTTTACGTTCGTATTATTATATATGTCGCAGATCGCGGCATTCCTAGACCTCAATGCTATTTGCTTGCGTGAGCTTGGCTGTGATACCATGCAGTTAGATAGTCAACAGTAATGAAAACTTCTTGCTTTATGTCTCTGGAATCTACATATGTTATCTCAAGACCAATTGAATTGTCACTTAGAACGGAATCCAAGAACAACCAAACTGTTTGTGAATAAATGTCATAATGTCAAAAGAAAAATCAACAACTTGGTTTCAAGATCACATTGAACATCTCGTGCATTTTCTAAATTATTATTCTGAGTTTAATCCCATTCTTAAATTACGACGCTTCGTGATTGCATGCGCTCATGCACTGCGTTCGATGAAACAATAAAGATCGGTGTACCGAATAACACCTTCGACGGCTTTCCGGACAAAACCACATTGATTCCCGGTTTTCCGGTTTTATGAAATTGATCATGACGACGATGCTCCTCTTTTAACTCTTCTCTTCGACATATATGTATTCTCTACTTTTACTTTGAGCCATCAGTCAACTATTCTCTTATTTTTTCGCCAAAAACGAATCTATGTGTGAGTTGATAAGTATATAATTTCAGTGCTTTCACGCACACAAGCGCACATATACGAATAGGAGAATGAGACTCATTTGTGGCATTTTTTTTGGTGACACATCGTTTGTGTCTTTCCTATCATTCTAAGCCTTCTTCTATGCTTTGAGCTCTTGCCGAACGAAGTGGTGGAGAGAAGGAAATACAAAGCACAAGTATTTGCTTTGGCACGTCAGATTCGCGTGGATGTTACAAGATAATTTTTAGTTAGTGTTAATTAAATTTAGTCGAGTAAGCAATTTTTTAAGCCATGTTGTGACCTCCTTTAACTGAGAGGACACGTAGAATTTAAAATATTTATTGGTTCTAGTATTTAAAATGTCCTGTGATCCTTTCGATGGATATCCTAATGAATAAATAAATAATTTGGGCATGATGGCTGATGATGAGTTAAGGAAAGTCACCGAAATTAAAATTTTGCGTAGGTAAAACTAATAATCTGCTAGATATATTATTATATTACTTTTAAAACACAGAATATACAAAAAAATCCCAAATAAAAATATTTTTCGTGTGAACGGCTACTTTCTACCTGAAGACTAATAAAAAAAAACAGTAAAATTTTACTGTTTCTTTTGTATTGCTAAAGATTTAAATAGAGTGTAATTAAAAAAAAAAAATGACATCAATTCATCGTAGGAACAAGAACAATCGACGAAAAAAAATAACGATATATTAGGAAACAACTTCTTAAAACTTCACTATAGTTATGTCACGCGAGGTGTACAGCGGATTTGTTCTTTAAATGTACCTACAGATGGATACTCAACCTACTTGTAATATTAATATACATACCTACTGATAGATACTGATGTAATATCAATAGCAAATTGATAATTCCATCAAAATTCCAACCTACACCTTACATACAACAGAGCCCTTCATAACATTCCTATCAACATTCGTTGCAATAGTAGGCTCTAGCCCCGACTATGGGACCCTTTTTCGATTTTTGAACAATACCTACAACTGACAGATTACGATATTTGGTAAACGCATAGTTTTTAGCGTTTCGATCAGGCTCGAACCCTTATGGTCTCGCTCTGTCTGTCCTTTTTCCATCTTGAATATCTCAGCAACTACCGAAGCTATTAACTTGAAATTTTAAATTAGAATAAATATCGTGTGCGAGATTAAAAGAAAAAAATGATAAATGAAAATAAAATTTTCAGTAAAAATTGTAATATAACGTATTAATCCTAATCTCCGAAGTTTGCAGTGCGATCCATGTGAAATGTATGTACCAACTGTTTTTAGATAGTTATTCATCATACAGCGAAGTATCCAACTGGTTTAGTATTTGTACAAACAACCTTTAGTGTTGATACATTGACAAAACTTCGAAAGTTCAGCGCACACGTCACACTCGCACTTGGCGAATCTTATTTTTTTTTGTTACCCTTATTCTACCGTGGATTATTATTTGCATTTCTCTCCACACAATTGAAGAGTATTATCCAATATAAATAAATAAATAAATAAGCTGAAATAAATAAATAGGTCTCTAGGTATCAACGTTAAGCAAAACTGGCTATTCCGACAGATTTTTCAGAAATGTATTACATAATCACTGGTTTTGCTTTAGTTTTTCCTAAAAAGATGTCAAACAATCTAACAATAAAATGAAACTCATATCCACGATAAACTCAAAAACTTATTATATTTGGTAGAGTAAGCAAAAGTACGATAGAGTAGCTAGTGCTTCATTTTCTCTATTAATACTT
The DNA here is from genome assembly GCA_028535905.1 of Quercus berberidifolia. Classification (NCBI taxonomy): domain Eukaryota; kingdom Viridiplantae; phylum Streptophyta; class Magnoliopsida; order Fagales; family Fagaceae; genus Quercus; species Quercus berberidifolia. Next base: position 11,219 of record JAPQVW010000133.1, on the reverse strand, counting down.
TGGTTATTAGGGTTCCGTACTCGAAGGGCGAAAACAGGACCCTATTACTAAGCCTGCAGACAGCATCTGTCCGTATGTCCGTCTGTCAGCGGGCTGTATCTCATGAACCGTTAAAGGTAGATACTTACTTGAAATTTTTACAGAATGTGTATGTATTTTTCTTGCCGCTATAACAACAAATATTAAAATTAAAGGGGGTCATACAAAAAACTTGATATTCTGGCTATTTTTAGTTTAAGTTTGTCAAGGCTGTATTTGTTAAACCGTAATAAGTAGACAGTTGAAAATGTTTCAGGGTATATGTATTAATTACTATTGCCAATATAACAAATAACAAAAAGGACCACACAAATAAAAATTATGAGTAAAATATATAACCACAAACTCTCATACGGAGGGTTTCGTATCATAATACGGAACCCTCCGTGTGAGAGTTTGTGGTTTTATATTTTTCTCGGGATATTTTTCAAAAGGGGGGCTACTACTTCGTCGAGTGGGGTATCAAATGAAAGGTTTTGGTTTGTACATTTCAAAACAGTTATTGACTTTTTTCTAGGTTTCATACTTTTTAAATATTTAGAAAAATGTCTAAAAATTACCATTACCCACAGATCTCGAGGTTTTCAGAGCGTTTGTACCAACTGTTTTTAGATATTCATTAGATAGTGAAGTCTAACTCGTACCTATAGTAGGTATTTGTATAATCTGCAAAATTTCGAAACCCTCGGTGCGCGAGTCACACTGGCACTTGACGGATCTTGTTTTTATTTGTGTGGACCACCAACAGGATTCAAAAGTAAGTAGGTACTAGGTAGGTAAACATTAAAATAAATATTACAGAGATTCTCGTTTTCGATGGGGAACACGAGTAATTTCCAGTTATACCTAAGTAAGATAAACTTCCTTACGAATTCATACGATTTGTTAAGGAGCTTACAATATAAATAGGCTACAGTTATCGCGACAGGTATCTACAAACTGTAGGCCAAGCACAGTGATTATTGTCTAGGGTAGAAAAGAGAATAATAAATAGAAGACCCTTCTTTCGCACACGGGTAAAAATTACATCGCATCGTCATCGAATGCTGCAAATATTTAAAATGTATTACTTCAACTTCAATAATTTATGCAGTATTACGATGCGATGTCATTCTATTTTTTAATGATAAATTGAAAAATTAATGATAAATTGATATTTTTTTTAATGATAAATTGAAAATTTAATGATAAATTGATAAAAATTTTAATGATAAATTGTAGTTACTTATGTTGCATGCCATCTCTCTACTTAGTAATTTTGCATACCGTAACCGGTCAAGCATGTTGTTTCTCATTTATTATTTGTTACCTTCCATACACATGTTTTTTTGGCAAATAAATATCTTTATCTTTATCTTATCTTGTCTATTCTACCCTAGAGGAGAATCGCCGCGCTTGGCCTACTGCAATATATTAGCCTGCAACTCTGTCAGCATTACTAACAGTGGATAGCTTTGGACGCCTTTGGATAAGTTGGATCCATGAAAATAATTAACTTCAACTTCTTTTTTATGACCCTGCGTCTGGTTTGACACAATTCTGCCAAAGTCCGTTTCAGATTGCGGAATTTATGAACGAAAATAATTAAAGTACCTACCACGAAAAATGTTTATATCATCAGATTTTTTATTTTTTATTGACTTTTAAAAATATTCAGCTGTTTTTAACATTATTTTGTAATTTTATGATTGTTTACATATCGTTTAGGTACAAATAATGTATAATGAAGTACTATTGAAACGTTTTTAAAAAAAATAATATTATTAGTTATTTTAATACTTTTTATATTCATATTGATTTATGTAATAGGCTTAAGATCGTTCAAATTAATAATAAATAAATATCAAGCCCCTTAAGTGTTTTCCAGAGCCTTGACTCCGAGCAAGCTTATCGTAAAATTTCTTTGGAATCAGAGCCCAAAGTCGGGGCCCGGTTACCAACAGAATTGACCCGGTTCTCAAGCCCATCCCACACGGCACATTTACATTGCACAGCCTCGATATTTATTAATCTATGCTGCGTGCAATATTATTAATGGACTAATGGTTACCCGCTGTTTTACTTGCACGTTAACTTTATAAACTTTTGTTTTTAATAAACTATCTGTCACCCACAACTACGTTAGCGTTTATTATAGTATAGATATATCAATGTGCTAGTGGTTTCTTATTCACTTCTTCCACCAGTGGACAAAAAATTGAAGTGAAGAGACAATCAATAACACTTTATTTATTATTTGATAATAATTTGTAGGTAGTTTAAAATTAGACTTGTCTAAGTGCTTATCTGAAAACCTATGGAAATAAAGATATTGACTTCTGACTTCTATGTTGGTGTCGAGGTTTTTGAGACAAAATTATATAAATTAAAATGAAAGATCAATCGTGATATTGCAACAAAATAGGAAGAGTCCAGTTACTTTCGCGTTAAAAATATTAGTAGGTATCATAGATTAATGAAATTTTTGAGAACTTGGCCATTTCTCCACACAAAAGCCGCGTCGAGGCGCATACATGCCAACTGTGTTGCACTACACTTGTAACTGTGTGTGTGACGTTTAGGGTCACTTCATGAATGTTTTGTGTGAGCGAAACAGTTGCGAAATAACTCAAAGACATGATATTTACACATTTTTATTTTTTTATTTTTCCCTCTCAAACTGTGAAATGAAATCTCAAATCAGAAGAAATTTCGTACGTCCATGCTCAAACAAACAAAACATGAAACATCAACGGCGTCATCTGTCAAAATCGCAAAACCATTACCCTTGTCATCTGCGCGTCGTCGTGCGTCCTTTGCGTTTGGAACACGAGTCGGACACGCTAGGAGCCGGCGGGGTGAGGAAGCTCCGTCTAGTGGTAGGCGAAGAGTGTCCATTCTATACGTTAGTATTATTGAAAGAAAGAAAGAAAGAAAATATTATTATTTAACCTTAAAACTACTATACACAATAACCTTAAAACTAATAATGCTACATAATTAATTTACATTGTGCGTAGCAGTGTCAAAGTCAAATATGGCCTCCACTCAGCATTGTGCTGGATACACACTAATGTGTCCACCCAGAGCTGATTTTCAGTGAAGGCCAGAGGGATCGTGTCATTATATATTCTCTGGTGATAATTATGTTTTTTTTTTATAATTTAGTCTCTTAATAGGTAAAATATCACGCATATTCTTGAGAAACACTCGTATTCATTATTAAAGGAATCATTGTAGTTCGTAATGAAAACTCAACGTTAACCTTTCGTTTACAACTAATGAATTTAATACGTAATTAATAAAATAATCAACAATTTAAGGAAACATTGCAGTACCTAATGAAACACCATTGTTAATCTTTCATTAAGAACCACTGGATTTAATTCTCGATTAATAATCAACAAATTAATTTAGTGCTTAACTTTGATTACAGCAATCACTTTACACAATTGCTGTGTGTGTACTGTGGGCCGGGCGATTTTCTATCTAGCATCACCCTCCGCCCCCTCCCATTGTCAAAAATTTTGATGGAATGATGAGGCATGCTTAGCAAAATAATGATCTAAGAACGTTATTATAAGTTATTTTTTGTCAATTTACAAGGTTAGGATGACAACAAAGCACACTTCATACAGTGAACGGCGAGTGAAGCGAGCCACGAAATTTTTTATGTCTAGGCGTGCGTGTGCGTTGTCCTTTTCTTTCCCAAGTGTGACTTGTCCTTGATCTTGGCACTAAGAAGCGTCAAAATGGCACCCCTCGGAGTTTGGTACCCGGGGCGGTCCGCCCCCCTGCCCCCCTACGCCGCTGGTGGCTGTGTAAGGTAGGTACCTTCACTATTACAATGTAAAAGTAATATACCCATTGAGTAATTTATTAATACAATCGATTACGTAGCTAATTAAAGAGTCTATTGAAGTCTTTCATAATTTTGAGTGAAATGATCAATGAACACTTTATTGCAGCTATAATAAAATAATAAATCGTAAAGTACTTATTAAAGAAAATAATAACTTAATTCTTGAAGACAAGGTTTATTATTAGGTAATTAAACAACCCCAAACAATAGTACTCAATTAATGCTGCAATTTAAGAGCAATCATTAAGTGAACTTTAGTTGCAAGTCCCGTTCTATTCGATTGTTTTATAAATGAGTAGCTACTGCCCGCGGCTTCGCACACCCTTATCCAGGATAAAAAAGTAGCCTATGTCCGTCCCTAGGATACCATACCACCTATCTCCATGCCAAATTACAATAAGATCCGTTTCAATCGCTTAGGAGTGAAAGCGACAGATAGAGTTACTTCCGAATTTATAATATTAGTATGGATTGGTCATTATGTATGTCACCGCCGCCGGATCGTACAATCAGCCCGTTTGTATAATGACTAGGCTGATTGCAAAACAAACGCTGGTTTGTTTGGAATACTTAATGAATTTTATGCGACAAGATGATTGAGTGACATATAACCATATTGTTGAACGTTGATCATTTAAAAATCGGCATAGGAAATAGATTTAATTGCGCGGCCTCTTGCAATCGGCCTAGTCCATTCTACAAACGGGCTGATTCTACGATCCGGCGGCGTTTCGATCAGCAGTCCGCCTGCCAAGTGTGGTGATTATGTTGAGTTCGTCGCTTTTATTTACGTTTTTTACCGACGTTTAAAAAAACTCCATATCATCAAAAAGTTCTGGATCAAGGATACAGACAAAAACATTTCTATAATCAAGTTAATCAAACACTACCATTTATTCCTATTTTATTGAATAGAACCGTTAAATCTCGGGTATATTAATTTAAAAGCCTAAAAAGATTACTACAGGTAATCTCTGAAATCATTAGGCACCTAAAGCCACGTAGATAGCATCTAATGGATTTGCCACGATGGGCAGCGAGGGAATTCAATGGATCGGCGTCGGCGCAGAGGTTAATCCCGACACGGGCCGAGACGCGTAACGGTTGGTTGATAAAGTTAGCAAGCATCAGCTTTTAAGATCTTTTTACACGACACTTTAACATTTGCTGCTAAAATCCATGAAATAACAGTCAGCCATTGTTATAAGACAAATAACTTTTAGGTACGTCGTACGGCCGTACTTTTACGTAGGTACCACATGGTAAATACCTACGGAAAACCCTTTTACGTACGTATTATCAGCATTCAAAGTTGACACAGAAATAATGGCAAATTATCATTCCCACGACCAAAATAACTGGTATATTTTAAAAAAAAAAACTTACGACGGCTTCAGCCAAAAAAGAAATTTATTTATTTATTTATTTATTTATTTAATTCGGATTGCCATCAGCTTAACTAATTACAATATAATTTAAAATAGACACAGAAAGCTAATAATAGGCATTCGCTAATATAAAACATAATAAACTACCAAAGTGTGAACACAAAAAAAAAAAACCGTCTACAATTGCGTACTTAATAAAGTTATCAAAAACAATAATAAAAATATATAACATAACAAAAAGAAATTAAAAGTATATCTACATCATGTGCAAAAGAAATTGAGAGTCATGCATTGCCTTGCCCTGAGATTGCTGATATTAAAGGTCCATATTCAACGTCTTGCTGTATTCATTGACAGTTCTACTCGCTCGCACTATTAATGAATTTTGCCTATAATTTGTTCCAACATTTTGGACATGTAGTGGGGGGTTGTGTCTAAGCTGCTTACGCGGCACATTGAAATCTAATTTGCTAAGAAGTTCTGGACAGTCAACATCATTGTTAATAATTTTAAGAATATAAAGATAATCAGCTATGTCACGTCTATTTATGAGAGGCAAGAAATGGAACTTCTTGCAGAGTTCGTCGTAGGTAAAAGATTTGTAAGGGATCTTCACTCTAAAACACAGATATCTTATGAACCGCCTCTGAATACTTTCAATACGATCTATGTACCTCTGGTATCGCGGGTTCCATATCTGAGACGCGTATTCTAGATGACTCCTTACAAACGTGCAGTATAGAAGTTTAAGAGTTTTGACATTGGTAAAGCTCTTAGGGTCTCACCAGACAGAAAGCGGTCACGCGGTCAAGCGTTCAAGCGGTCAGTTTTGCGTTCTTTGTGTTATATTACGTTACATAGATCAACTCACACAGGAGGCAATTCTGACCGCGTCGGTCAAGTAGAACGCACGCGTTCGCGCGTTCATTGCTATTTCGGTGACCAAATTCGAACGAAGATGGAGACCGAAAAGCTAATTATGTTAGTACGTGAAAGGCATTTTTTATACGATGCGAAGGATAACGATTATAAAAACCGAGGAAAAGTAGCCGAAGCATGGTTGGAAATTGCCAGAGAAATGGGAAACGAAAATGGTAAGTCTAAAATAGATTTTTGGGGATCATGTATTTTTTCCACTCGTTCAAAAACTTCATTTTTTAAGGAAAACAGGAATGTGTTTTATTATCTGTGTTTTGTAGAATAATAATAGAACTTCAAACATTATACATTTGTATTACATCGTCATTATTCCATCTTAGGTTATTCCCAATGACGTTTAATATTAAACGTCGACGTTATTCATTAGTCCATTGGTTACTTCAACTTCAACTTCTTATTTATGGCTTGCTGTGGACTGAGTTGCCACAAATTTGCCAGTGTCGTGTTTAAAGAGTCATAAACGGATATTAATTAAAAAGTCATTGTTATTCCAGCCAAAATTTAAAGTCAGTCCACAGATCAGTAAAGTTATGAATGAAAAAGAATAACTTGCAAACACTAAAGAGACTGTAATGCATATAGGTAATACTCCTTGTAATGCCTTATTTATGATCAGACCTCGGAATTTTTGGTGCTGTCTAGATCGTCAATTAGTGCTTGACACGTCGATAAATTTAGATATCAATCAGAGTCAAGAGTCAATATCGTTTATTTCCATAAGCTTACAAACAAGCATTTAGACAAGTCAAATTCACAACATAATATTTTAAAATAAAACAGGAAATAAACCGTTCATTGATTCTTTTCACTTCAATTTTTTGTCCACTAGTGGAAGAAGTGAAATAGAAACCACTAGTAAGTTCAATATTATCTTATGTTACTAACACAACATACTTAAACTACTTAATGCTAATGGTGCTTACAGAACAATCTCTTTATACAATATTACGTTATCGTTGTGGAACTGAGCGACATCTGGCCACGCATTAACATCATTAATATAATCGTTTATAGAGTAATAGGCTTTCTTTATGAGATTATGTTTTATGTACTGCTTAAATCGACAAACGGGAAGCTCGGTTGCTTCAGAAGGAAGCTTATTATAAAAACGCACGCAGTTTCCATAAATGACTTTCCCACTTTTCGTAATCTATCGTCGGAATGTGAGCTTGTTCTTGGTTTCTAGTATTTATGTTATGAACATCACACTTTTGCAAGAAATTATCTCTATTTTTGTGCGTATACCAATAAGTTTTCATAGATGTAGTGAGATATTACAGTGAGTATGTTAATTTCTTTGAATAATTCTCTCAATGAATCGCGTGGCCTCATCTTATAAATCGCCCGCACAGCTCTTTTTTGGAGAACAAATATGGTCTGAATGTCAGCTGCCTTTCCCCATAACAAAATACCATATGACATAATACTATGGAAATAGCTAAATAAACTAACCTAGCTGTAGCTTCATCTGTGATATATCTAATCGTTTGAACTGCATAGGCTGCTGAACTAAGTCTACCTGCGAGTGCATCAATATGCGGTTTTCCATTGAAGCGATGATCAATGTGTAATCCTAGGAAAACAGTGAGTCTACAAGAATGAACGATTTCATCTTTTAGCATAATTTTAGTTGGGGTAATCCTTACATTTGGTAACATAAATTTTATGCATTTAGTTTTTTTAGCATTAAGTAAAAGGTTATTCGCAGTAAACCTATCGAGTATTGTGACAGTGAGTTATTACATCGTCATAATTGCATTATTTCTGTCAACTTTAAAAATTAGTGATGTATCATCAGCAAATAAGACTATATCGCAAAGGTCTTTAGCAAAAAAGGAATATTTATTATTATTTATTTATGATATTTAAGAGTATGGAATATTGTTCATTGGGATCATTTAATGTATGGTAAATTAGCTTACTGTTAGTTCTATGCTATTTTGAAACTTCTTAATACGGGTCTCTGTAATTGGCCGGTAGGTATATTCCTGTGACTTATTTATATTATTCAAATCATAAGTAAAACTGACACTCTGACCATAATGGTCTGACTTAAAATGCTTGATTACTTCTTTAGTAACTGGAGATTGACTAGAATATATATTATCTATACAGGTGGCAGATGTTAAAGTTACCCTAGTAGGATCATGGAATATTTGTTGTAAATTAAAGCATTTGAATAAATTAAGCAATCTATCATTAATACAATACTTTATCTAATTTATCAAGGTATTTGCAATGATGCTTGCTAGGGTTGTGCTCAACGATACGGTAGAATGTTTTCAACTTCATGTAGATAATAAAACTATAAAATAAGTATTAAAAATCAAATATTTATGAGAGAATCAATATGTTAATATGTTAATGTTGACTAAAATATGAAATAAAGTGTTCACGAACTTCATATGCTGTCATATTACTTCTCTGGGCATTTGGTGCTAAATCATTAAAAGATCGGGGCATTAACATAGTAACGACGAACCATATCCTCATCTACACTTTGTTGTCTCCCTTAATTCTGAGGTAATTGTGTAAGCAACAAGCAGCTTTTATTACTTCATTTGTTGTTTCTGTGTTTAATTCAATTTCATTCATAAAAACCCTCCATTTCTGAGCAAAATTCCGATGCACTCTCTACTATACGCCGTGCACCACAAAGTCTGCGATTGTAATTAGCTTTTCTATGGTCCCGAATTACTATGTCTGTAGGAAATGGTCTCATTAAAAAATTTTCTAACTTGAAACCACCATCTCCAAGAAATATGTGAGGCACAGGTACTTCCCATCCCTGGCAATGGCTTTGGTGGTGGTATATTAAGCTCATTGTCGATCAACTTTTTGTAAAAGACAGAATTTTGAAAAATTGTGCTGTCACTGTCTTTGCCGTAACTACCTACGTCAATCATAATAAATTTATAATCAGAGTCCACCACTGCCAGCAATACTGTTGAGAATTTTTGCTTATGACAATAATGCAAAGACCCCGTGTTGGATGGGCATTTTATTGTTACATGTTTGCCATCTATACTGCCTAGACAATTCGGAAATCTCCATCTTTATTAAATCGATGACAGACTGCTTCCACATTTCTTCAGACGGGAATGGCATGTATGTTGGTTGTAGATTTTCCAAATTGCACTACATGTTTCCTTGATTATTGTTCTAACAGTAGATGTTCCCATACAATATGAATTGCTTATTGTGGATGAGTAATCTCCAGTGGCAAGATATCTGAAACAAATACAAAAATATAAATATATTATTAACAAGTTTGTTATAAATGTGCAAATTCAAATTGATCGTACATATTTGTTTACAGGTAAACAATGGGCCACTAATGGAAAAGCTTGAGAGATAATTATAAGAAGTTCAAAAAGTCAACAGAAACGGCTTCTGGATCTGCATACAAAAAATACAAAAATTGGCCTTGGGCAGATCAGCTGCGCTTTCTAGATGACACCATTTTACTGAATGAAACTGATAGTAATATTAACAATGAAAATAGTAACAGCACTTCACAATTTTCTGACTCAACAAGTCCAAGTGATAGTGTTGATTTGCGAGATTCTGACTCTGAGAATCTCTCCCGTCCCGGTTCCAGTAATAGTACTTACTCTAGAAATTCTGCCAAAAATAAAAACAAAACACAAAAAGGTGATTCAGATACACAACAACAACTGTTAAAATATTTACACGAGAAGAATCTTAACAAGAGAAAACTTGATGATATTGATTATTTATTTCAAAGTTATGCGACTTCTATGAAAAAATGCCGGCTCGCATGCAAAGTATGCTCAAATTAGATATAGCAACATTATTTGCAAAATACGAAATGCAAATCGAAGATAATATAAATATAACTCCAGTCAATACACCATCAACTAACTTGTCTACTGCAAATTCCATATCATATAATAAGTATTCATCCGAAGACAGTATGTTAAATGATGGTTGAAGACTTACAAGGTCTGCTGAATTGTCACAACGCGAAATGGATGAATTATTACATGATCCACAACATGTTCAGTCAAATGAAGTAAATCAAGACGAAAATGCATCTGAATTATCTGAGCTTAGACGGTGTTATGAAGAAGCCGCTGAAGTAATTAATAATGATAATGAATAATGCTTAAGAATAATACATTTATTTGTTTAAGAAATAAAGTAACTTACCTCAAACATACCGCCAATCTTTCTTTTGCTGAAATGGCTTTCCTCAGTTAGTATCTTGTTTAACTAAGTCATGTTTAATTTTGTCATACAGTTCATTGAAGCAATCAATTGTCATCCGAAAGAATTATAAAAAATGTCTTCATCATTAACCCATTAGAAAAAGTCTATGAAATTCACCATCTTGTTCTCTATCCTTATTTACTGGCGCACCCAGTATTTTCTTTTCCGTCTTGACGCTGATAATGACCACAAAATCAATAATTCATCTTCCGATGAAGAACTATCGTCAAAAACATGGTGACACTAGTGGTACCGCGTCGACCGCTCGTGAGCAATTGCAATTAGCAATTGCACGCTCGAACGCAAAACTGACCGATTGAACGCTTGACCGCGTGGACCGCTTTCTGTCTGGTGAGAGCCTTAGAGATTCGCATGACAAATCCAGTGATCTCTAGAAATGAGAAATGATATCAAGAAGCAGCATACTAAGATGTACCATGATGAAAACGTGAAGAACAATGATTATATCGACCATATGCTCTGGGTATAGCGTCTTATGAAAATTTTTGTGGTTTCGAAACATCATTATTAAAACCCTTTGATAAAAGGTTAAAGTAAACAAACAATCTACGGTCAGCTAGTATTTATAAAATAGGTATAGGCAGGTACCGACTAATTGTTTTCCAAGCCTTGTTCCACCAATAATTCTTAAGTTATTTTTCATGTTCTGTTATGATGTACCTTTTTATTGTGTTTTACCTTTGTATTCTGTGTTGCAGTTGCAAATAAATGTTTTATCTATCTATCTACATATAAAGTTATACAAATTATACAAATAA
>JAPQVW010000132.1:0-40891 GCA_028535905.1 Quercus berberidifolia | reverse complement strand
TTTATTTAGGTAGTACCTACCTGACAGAGATACAAGAAAACCTTTAGTTCCAATAGAAAACCTACAGTAAAAAGAACTTTAATCCCAGATTTTACTTTTTGAGCAAAATACACATCGTAAATTCCACAGCTACGAAAGTGTAACAACCAAAACAAACGCCCAATTGAAGCCGAGATCCATTGACCACGTCTGCAAGCAGCCACCGAGACCTCAATGCTTCAGTGAAGCATGCACCATGTGGACGCACTGGCCCATTCAATTGGCCGCTCTTTCAGACCTGTCATGCGCCACTTTGACGTGAAGCTCGATTGACAGGTGGTGAAAACAGCGGGTGATGAGCTTTCGCTAAGGCTAGCGTAAAGCTTACACCCGCTAGGCACCGCGCTTGCGAGGCAGCAAGTTGACCAAGCCCCGGTATTATGGCGTATGTCTCTATAAATGATTTAAATTATCGCCAATTCCCTGTGGAGTTTCTCTCCAGACTTTAGTAATTAGTAATCTAAACTAGGATACTGCAGGACGTTTCTGTTTTGCTGACATTTCCTTTCTGCCAAATGTTAAGCAAAATCTCTTATCACATGTTAAATTGACCTTTGGTGCCGCTATTCTCTTGATGTTCTTATTGCTCGAACGTTTTCATGCTGATTTTTTAATTATGTAAGTTGCATTAAAAATTGCAATGTTTAGCTTTAATTTAAAATATAACATAGAAGGTCTTTTATAACAAGTGTTTTTGAAAATAGAAACTAAAGGGTAAGTAAGTGTGGATTCGAACGATAAGTTACACATACGATTGAGGCGCTGTCAAAAAATAATTGTCTGCTCATACTAAGCCCATATTTTGTTTTAAATGTCTAAAAAAAAATTAAACGAAGAGCCATCGCTCAATAAATCCGCAATATTGTGGATGGTCTACCATAGTAGAGTGAGCACCTACAGTGCGGATCCTGAATGCTTCAGTGGAGCATGGCCCACGTGGATGCATTGGGCCCTTCAAGTTAGGCTGCGGTTCACGCACTGAGGATCTATACGTCACTTTTGACGTAACTGTCACATAGTTATTGCTTAGGTCAGTTTAGGTTACAATAAAGAACAATTTTATTGGCAAATACGTATGTAGAAAAACTGAGTTTGAAGTTATAACCCGACGGAATTAAGTGTAGACCTCAATGTATCGTCACCTCCCGAGACGACATTTACCAAGTTCACAGATTACCTATCGGGTCTTCTAAAGAGTTAATTTGTTTATTCTTTGATTGTAATTCTTGTTAATAAATGATATAGACTTTAAATGAGATAAATTGTGTTAATTTGTTAGTTGTGTACCTTTAAAAATCTGTCAGCATCATGGGTAAGCAATATTATTTATCTTCTGACTTTAGGTATGTATAGCAAAATGGGAGATGTCATGGTAGCAAACATTATCAAACAATTTGTTTGTCATAAATTCATCATTTTTTGTAGTTTTTCAATAGATAAATGATAAGGATATAAAACTATCTGAGCTTTTAACTGTTTTAAAAAAATGTCTAGATGTGATGTCTTATTGTTTAACAAAGTAAAATCTTACTTAGCTCTAAGTTATAGATATAAAACATTTTCTAATACTAATAACGGTAAATCAGTGGCAACATTGCGCAAAGAACCTAAGGTTGTGTGGCCTCGCCATCGATATCGATAAAAAACGAGAGGTCGATAGTTTTTGTCGATACCGGGATGCGATGGTCAATGTTTTTGTACGCCACTATTTTAGGGGTCAATTATAATTAGATGATCTTGACTGAATTTTCAGCTAAGTATTTCAAAATTATTTGTTTAAAATATTCGAAACTGGACTTACTTTATGTTTCGACAATTGTACATGGAATAACATTTATGTTTCTACATAATAAAGGTTTGCGAATTCTGTGGCGCGAGCGATCAAGGTCCACCTACGTCACAGGCTTCAATTCCCGCCTAAGGAGTAATGTACAATCTGCAGATATTTGTTCAGGATATTCTGGGTGTTATCTATGTTTAATAAAAAATATTTATCTATGTAGTGTATAGTATTATATTAAGTATATTAGTTATCTAGTACCAATAGAGCACGCTCTCTTTAGTTTAGGGCTAGATGATGCATTTTAGTAAATTACAAAGCACGAAACAATGAAAAACATTTAAATAACTCGGTAAAACGTTAAAAACGACAATATATTGTTCGGATAGTTTTCCCCATACTTAACTCAAAACGTTCAAATTTCCCATAATTATAAACAACAGCTGAGAGTTTGGTTTTGAACAGAATAGTTATCGCGTTTGTAAGGCAAGTGCAAACGAGCAGTTGTAGGTATTAAACTGACATTAACAACAAGCAAAACTAATGTCTTTTATGTCAAACACAGCCACCTTTCCAACGTCCACAAAAAAGGTAAAAAGCGCAAAACATCACAATAGTCGGATAGGCGCTTTTCTAAAACGCCGGCGACTGCCAATTTTCAATTAGGTTGCTTGGTGACTGATTACGATGCTTGATAGATATCTTTGACAAGTAATGTTTTAGACAAAATATAGCGTTTATGACAGAAAGAGGCCGTGTAGTGCCGGCTTAGAATTTGCACCACCCCAAGTCTTCCCGCGGGTGTCCTAAGAGGCGACTTGGGATATTCACCGAGGGGTGGGCAGCAGCGCCACCTGCAGAACAATTATTTCTACCAACAAACTGCGATCTCCAACCCACATGCCCTGGATTACGGGCATTACCCCCATATTATTAAAGCCAATAAGGCGCTTTATCAGAGGTCTGCGTCCAGCAGTGGACAAGTATAGGCTGTAGATGTCATGACAGAATATGTCACAAGAGGAGGATGGTAGAACGTGGTGGAACCAAGTCAGTAGCTTGGCCGCTTTAAACTCTCAACAACCTTTCGGCTATGATTAAGTTACATTTCAATATAAGTTGTATTTCTATATTTTTCCGAATAATAAGTTGTACTTCAATATTTTTCCGAGAACTATCATAGGTTGCTATTTTTTTCGCGATTACAATTATTTGTTCTATCACGTTTGCATATATTGTAAAAACAACATTAACATCTGACCATGAGCAATAACTGCGTAGTGTTTTGGGAAAAGAAAATCAGAAAACAAAATCTATAAAAAAAATACAGATCAAAAATGCAAATAATGTTTATGTCCATAAATATCGCTTACATCATTTAAACAAACTTTTGGCTTTTCTGATATTAAATAAAGAAAATAAGACATTCAATCTCTCATTTTTACCACAGCGATAATAACCATCCGTCAAATTATTACCTCAACAGGTAGTTCCGAAGTTTTTTACAAACACTGCCATGGGAACCCACGACTCTAACAAAGACTAACCTAGACCCAACCACAATGCGTCTCACACTTGAATTGAGATAATGCATTTCACTTGCTTATGTAATGTGGAAGCTTAATTTATGTTGACCTTTTTAATTTTTTTAAACTTACTCTTCTCTATTCGTTTTGTGAATATTGTTAACTTTTTCGTAGCTACTAGAACGAATGAGTCTTAACTTTAAGGGTAGCAGGTGTTTGTTTATAGCAGTTGAGCAAGAATTCCGATTGATAAGGGAATATCTTCATTTTGTAATTGAAGATAGCGTAGAATTTTTTTAAATGCCCTCAAGTCTATCGATTTAGATTGCGTAGTGACTGGGTTCCGTTTATTATTCTAACACTCTTAGTGTTAGAATAATAAACGAACCCGAAAAAATAACATTATAAGATACTTCTCGTTGGTAGCACGGTCAGGGTGTAGGCAAATTGAGAAGACAGGTTCTAAAGTTATTTTAAACTATTTTCTGTCAAATTATGATTGTAAATTGTAGGTAGCTAAAAAGCAAGTAACCTGAAGCTATACATTCAGTTTCAAATGTATTTTTTTTCTTTTATTAAATACATTTAATAATAATAATAATAATGTTTTATTAGCCAGAAACAAGCAAAATCACAGTATACATAATCACAAAAATACACTAGGAAATCGTAATTAAAAACAGACTAGCCTTGGAATATTAGTTTTTTCTGTAGTATCTACACTAAGTCAGAGACTTTGTGCTGTAGATACTACAGAAACAACTAATATTCCAAGCTAGTCTGTTTTTAATTACGATATTTTTATTACGATAATTACGATAATTTAATACACAGGCTTTTATATAACGATTAACAAATAATATTCCTTTCTTTTGACATGTTTTCAGGTTTTGTCTATTAAATCGGATGCAGAAACCGCAAAAATAATTCTTGACAATAAAAACTTATATTGTTTACAGTTTTGTCAATTATTATTTTATTTTTTCCGTATTTTTATGAAGGTGATGTCGACGTGAGAACGGAATTCTTAAAATAACTAATTAAACAATTCAATGAGAAAATGACTATTTGTTTAATCAAACGATAATTTTTTGACGTTTGTTGAAATAATGATTGTTATCTTTATGTTGAAAATACAAGTTGTTTGTTACCTAAACTTATAATGAATAAAATATACATGTAGTATATTAAAAAATAAATGAAGAATAAAAAGAACGGAAGCGTTTTTTTTAAACTTGTCTATGTTAATCTCGCTAAAACTGTGAAATATAGTAAGTTTTCAGTCAAAACTGCCAAAACTTTGCTATTGTCTTGCCTATCTTTTTTCTCCCCATATATCATATAATAATTAATGTTTTCAGAGGCAAACCTGTCAGTCACATACAAATTTTATTTTAACGGTAGGCGTTTTGAGCGGATTATTATATCTTACCCAAACATCCAAAATTTCAAGTTGCAGTGCAGGAGCTACCTACTGCGTTCCCAATGGTTCATGTAACATACGCTGCTATTGTGTTGCCGTTTCTTTCCGAACACGGTGGACGCTCTATCGCGCGTCTAGATTTTACAAACAGCTTTACTATTTATACATAAAATCACATCATCAACAATTATTGTAGAGGTATAACATGATCAGTTACTCAAACTTATGATGACAATCAAAACAAAAAGTTAAATTTTTTCGTGCCAAAATCCGTCGGCAATCGATCATTACGTAAAAATGCAATAGAATTGCCTAAGTTTTAGAATGTCGACTTGAAATGACGTAAATTCAGACAAAATAATGTTTTTGTCCTTTGTTATTGTAATAGAACTATTTCGGGGCTCGCCTGGGGAAGTATTAAAATGTTTTTCGTCAAGCGTTAGTTGGAAGAATATACACTTTATGTGATGTTACAGTCACATGAGGAGGTGCTTATGTCATGAGAAGGGCCTTATGAAAGTAAAATATCAGCAGATGCAATGTATTGTAGTGTAGCTATACTCCTATTGCAGGGAACATTCCTAGTTTTTTATGGCTACAGGCCTTGTTATAAATATAAAAGCTTCTTAAGTATCTTATTACAACAGAATTTCAATAAAGTGAAAGACAAAACACAGCTTTTATAAGACACGGCTTGATTCATCCGAAGCATTCAAGTTTTTTTTTACTTAGTATGAAGTGACAATTTTCCTTTATTTTATTCTTATAGGAATCATATTGGATAAATCTGTAAATCTTATAATTTTCTTATAATTCTTAACACCTTTTTCAAAGGCATACGTATGTTTAAACGCATAACGTTAAAGGTTTTCTTGTACTTAGTAATTTATAAGGCTCGATTAAGATGTTCCAGTCATAAATACAGAACCTTATTTTACAGGAAAACATATGAATTATTGTCAATACAGCCTCGTTAATTTCAACCCGAGGTGTTACCCAAACAACTGGTTGTAAGTTACTCCCAACGACCAAAAGACGCAATAGCAAAAAGTATCATGCAACACGTATAATTCCTGAAATCGACATTCATAATTACTTACCTCAGGAAAAACAGATTAGGCAACAACTTTTTTCAACTTTCTATGCACATTCACTTACACAAGCCACTTTCCACGCGCGTGCGCGCTCCGCGACGGTTCGGACTCAAATGCGGGTAAAGTGGAACAGCGTAGAAGCGCACTGAGTCGCGACTGGCTGGCTCGCGTGTGCGTGCGCGCAGGCAAACGAACACACATGGATATGTGAGGCGTATCCTTATGTAAAGTATATGATTTCGACGGAAAAGCGCGATTTGCCTTACGGTTGAGACATGACGCTTTGAAGAGATTAGAGGGGATATTTTATTAGGACGCCCCAAAGATTTTTATTATGAAGATTAAAATTTGACAAGCCTATTTAAAAAAAAAAATGTAATACTAGGTACTTATCTCAATGTTTTTACCAATGCATACTATTATAACGACCATCATAACCGATATTATAACGACTGCATTGATTTTTATCAAACACAGTTAGTAAAAATTTCTATAGAATATTTACCAACGAAAAGAGCTCAATTAAAATAAGTTCCCCTGTTTGGGAGCTACTATGGGATAGACAGACGCACAGATAGACACTTTAACCTTATAACACCTCTGCCAAAATTAATGTGTGACTTGCAAAAACGTCTACTAAATACATTTTATTATTTTTATTCTGCAATTTAAGGTAATTAAATTAACTTTAATAAGTTAATTTATTAAAACAATTTTAAAATAATTAATGCGGCTTCATAACGTTGGTAAAACTAAAAATTACTGCGGGTAATTTTACTAAATCACCTAGAAATAATTTTGTGTCCGGTAGATTTTTTACGTGCCTACACGATGAAAAGAATAGTCATATAGAAGAGTCTAGTTATATCATTTTTACCTCTCTCGCTCGAAAACGGTGACTTTGCTGCCTCAAAAACAGTGAGCAAAAACGGTTTCTACTCACATGTGGAAAAATAAATTACTTTATTCAACAAGTTGAAAAAGTAATTTGAATTTAGAATATTGTACCGCTGTATATGGGAGAATTTATATGGGAGTTGTACCTCTGTGAGCTGCACTGATTGTAGCTTATTGAAGGGAAGGAGGTTGGACAGCGTTCAACCTTCCAAGAAAAGAATTATTTCGTTCGTTTATGGTTTGAAGAGGTTTATAGCATTCGTACCCTCCATGGTGATTGTCCAAATTGAGTTTCTGACATTCGACCTCTTTTATATGTAAATTATAATAGTTATTAGCAACATTGCAAAGTTGCTTTTTAACCGCGTGCCTCAATTTTGATGACCGAGCAAGCGAAGGTTCTAAAATTGAAAAATTAGAATCCTGAGCGTTAGTGAGGGAATCAAAAGAGCACGAGGTAAAAAATCTATGCACTCGAGTGCAACACTTAACTAAATGCAAAAAAATAACATTTGCGCATTTTTAACAGTTTCAGTCAATTCTGTTGGCGTCAAATAAACTTCCTCGTCGCTAGAATCATTCATTTTAGGTTTTTCACTTAGTTCTTCAAGTTTCTTGTTTATAACCTAAGGTTTTAACAATATGACGTGAAAATAAAATGGCGCGCGCAAAGCAAATTAAAAAGAAAGTACACCAAGAAGGTTCCGAGTCTGAGTTATTAACAAATTAAAAAAGGTTGTATGATAAATTCGGCACCATGGAGGTAGAATTGAATAGGTTTAATGATGTTTTGAATTCACAAACTTAGTGCATATGATGTTCTAAATTCAATTTATTTTATCCTCTAGCGGATAAAAACTGCTTTTGCACTCAGATATCGAAGAGCAAAAATACTCTTTCCGGAGATGGGGGGATGAAAAATATTTCTCGCTAGCACCTCGACTAGCGAGAAAATATTTTAGTTTAATATATGAAGTTGTATGTTTAACTCGAGAGCAAATGTTTTTTAGTTTCGTGCCTTTTAAATCTCTTGCTAGCTCAGCAGTCTAATTTAGAGCCAATCGCTACGCTCGTGACTCTACTCTAGACTGATTCGCTAGCTCGGGATTTAATATCGGCACATTCAACAAAAAATCGTTTTGCCAACTTGTTGAACTATTTTCTTTCCACTTTCTTCTATCCAAACGCAAGATCTGAGAATATCTCATTTTATTAGATTCTAAGATAATTTTTACTAACCATGATTTGTGTTGTATTGAGACTTCATACGCAAGACCACACAATGATGGTAAATATCCCATTAAAAGTGATCTAAGTGGTATTATCTAAGATACCTAGTTTCAAAGGCTTTGTTTATTTGATTGTTTTTGATCACGTTAATTCATACCCTTTTTGGTCTTCCCTCGGAGAAAATTACCACACATAAGGGTGTGCAACTCTTTATACTTAAACAAAGAAAATTACAATAAAAGAATAGAAACAAACTAGAACTAAGATTTAAATAATATTCCAAAAAATTACGATTTCGGCGGGACTTGAACTGTTCTTACCAACTGAGCTACGAGATCAAGTACCCGACGAGTCGAAAATCTTAAGGACTTCCTACGGTCTCTAGCGCCTTTAGTCTATTCCCGTACTGAGGGAAGGTCGCGGGTTCAAATCCCGCCAGAAATCGTATTTTTTTGGGATATTATTTAATTTCTTAGAGATTACCCCAAGTGCGAGAGCTTAGGCACTTTAATAACAAAAACTAGAACTAGTATTTACTCTTGAGCTAACCGAAGACTGCTGCAAACAATCTACAGATAATTCAACTGATCCATATCAATACCAGTCGGAAGCATTCCGAAGACGCTGGCTACATTGCCCACGCTGTATGGCAATGCTGATGCGCTGCGCCAGATACTCACCAGCTCTCGGAGTCACGCGTCGCTTCGACCAGACGCTCTGATTAATTTTTAAAAACCTGGAGAACCTCGGTACCTCTCAGACCTAGGGTCTCGACTCTAAGGAAAACAAAGGTGTAGGCTCTGTCTAGACCTGCATAATTGCGCCTCTTCAGATTTACAGTTGAAACAGTTGTGTCTAACTGAAGATTAGTAGCAGGCGGTTAGCTTGCCCACGAGTGTAATTATTCGAGTTGTGAGTCGCGTAAAATGAGTTCTTTCAACAGAAATTACACTTCATTTTGCGTCCACGTATGGCTCATAGCAGGATTTTTGTATGAAGCGACTCAATTTATGCGATTCTGAACTCAAAAATTTATACGCTCCTTTGGCACCAGGGTAAGGTGGTTTCAATGTGAAAGTTCAAATATCAGTTAAAGAGAAAAATTATAATGAACAAAATTTGATCGAAGATTTTAATTTTGGAAAATTAAGATCTTCAAATAATATATATTTTTTTAAGTAAAAAAGATTTCAACGCGCGACCCCATTTCCATTTATGCTTACTTTGGCTTTTTGGCACGAGGCTTTGTTAGATGAGGAAAAAAATTAGGTTCGAATTTCATTGACATAAAGATAGGGAAAGCCCGTGTGAAATTATTATTTTTAAACAAAAGTAAGATGTTTGTAATTACAGGAGTGGGCGAGAACCTCCTCGACCGAAGTAG
The DNA here is from genome assembly GCA_028535905.1 of Quercus berberidifolia. NCBI lineage: Eukaryota > Viridiplantae > Streptophyta > Magnoliopsida > Fagales > Fagaceae > Quercus > Quercus berberidifolia. Next base: position 31,518 of record JAPQVW010000132.1, on the reverse strand, counting down.
AAGTCTTCGACTTCGCCCCCTTAAAAAAATATGCTGGAAATAATTTTCACACAAAATATATTATCGAAATGAAGCCTAAAAATTATATCTTGTGGTGACCTCTGCAAAAAAATAAAAATCCAAAACGAGTACATCTGTCTCGAGGCAGGAATCGAACCCTTAACCTCTTACGTTGCAAGAGGTCTGTCCTACTTCGCCATATAGGTCTCAAACTGCTCGTTACGACTTTGAAGTGTGCCTTAATTTAAAAAAAAACTGCTTTATTACAGAAACAAGTTCTCATGCAACAACTTTTATATAAAATCATAAAATACTCTTCTAATATTTCACCATAACTATGCAATTAAACTCAACAAAAAAAGCGATGGTACTAACAGACAGGTGAAATACTTGCGTCTCTTTCTAGCTTGTAGAAAGTTGTATCATGTTGTTTCTTTCTACCGGAAGACAGTAGAACTGTAACGGCCGGTTGTCGTAACTGACTTTTGTTGAATGCGGTTCTCAAAGTTTAGTAAATTGGTTCCGGTTGGCGGGTTAGGAGAAAAATTAGGTTTTTGGTCTAAAAACCTTATTTTTCTCCTAACCCATTTTAATGCAAAATAAATTTTAATTAATCCATGCAAAACATCGTTAATGAAACATTTGACGACCTCTTCGGGCGCAGCGGGCGAAAAGCCCGCCAGAAAGTTGCAGGTTCGTTTCTCGCCTCGGGACAAATGTGAGTATGTTTTGCAAATATTTAATCCGGGCGTTCAGAGTGTCTTCTATGTATCCATATAAGTAAATAAAAAAAATATCTATTTAATATTAAGTATATCAGTTATCCAGTACCCATAAAACAAGCTCTACTTAGCTTGGATTGGAGATGATGCTGTGTGAATTATCTAGTTTTATTTTCTTTATTTATTTATATACAGAGCATTATTAACTAGTGAGTCCTGCGAGATTGCTATGTTAAAAGGCGATAATTATTAGGTGCACCCTAGCCATGAGGTGAACATATTTGCTTGTTCCGCCAACTCAAAGATTCTTCAAAATTTCTAGAAGCGGCTTCGCTCTCTTGGTAGGTACTTAGATAAAGCTTAGCCTACAAGGCTATGCTTCATCTTGGAAGAAATAATATCAGGTCGTCGGTAACTTTGGAAGAATAATTCTAAGTGCTGAACGTGTCTATCCAAAAAGGGGGCTTTGCCACTATCACCACGCTTGGCAGGTGATTAATTAATAATAAGCGATAAAATTAATATGTTAAGAAACACACAGAAGGAGGGTCCTGCCCTTCCACTGGAAGGTTTCCTTAGTCAAATCTTACGACACCCAAGCGCTGAGTTGAAAGGTTTGATTCTTCCGCCGCGAGTACATATTTTTTTTATTAAAAATATAACTGTTACCAGTGTTTTTATCACGACCAGACACTTTTGTCATTGGTCAATGCACGCCAGTGCAATAAATTCATTTTAAAGGACAATGGCGAAAATAGTCCTAATATTTTGAGGAACCGTACATGGTGAGGAATATAAAAAATTCATTCATTAGGTTGGCAGACTTTTATTCGGAAAATGTCATGATTTTTAAAGTCGGGAATCAAAAGTTATGATACTTTCAAAAATGTATTAAAGATCAAGACAAACGGCAGGAGAAATAAAATAAATGCCAGTAATGGAACGTTTTTAAACGTCTGTTGTGTGTGTCAAATGGCAAAGTCAGTTGACATGCGTGCAATGTTTTAGGTTTTTACCATATATATAAATGAATACTAAGCGCCATAAAAAAAGAAGTTGAAGGTGATTGATGAATACTGGTTTCCACTTCGATTTCATTCTTATGTTAGCTCGAAGAGATTTCGTAGTATTCTATTCTAATGTCAGTTATTTAACAATACAGCTGCAAGATGTAGTCGAAAAATAGTATAGCTTTTGATATGAAGAGAAGTAATTGATTTCATTATTTCAAATTACTGTAGGGTCATATTAGCACAGGACCATGGGGGATGGCACAAACTTCGGCAGGCCTATACCCAGCAGTGGGTAAAATCCGGCTACGGATGATGATGATGTAGGGTCACGTTTAATAAAAAAGTTACTGGAAGTCAAGTTATGGTCACAAAATCATTGTTATTGGTGTTTATTGTTGGAAATGACAATAACTCGTTATATATTTATAACCTAATTTCGTCATTTGTTCTTGTCATATCTCTTAAATCCCAACTTTCGGAAGGTAAATTCTAGTATAATTTTGTTTGCCTTGATAAGATGTACGGAAGCTGATTGATTGCGTTCATGAACGAGGTGAAAAAAAATTGGGGCTGAGCTTTAAACAACCTCCGCAAATCTTCTTTCGCCTATCTGCCAGCGTTAGAATAAAAGTAGATAAATGTAAAAGTTTGAAGTGCGCTGGCGGGTAACAAAGAACAATGCGCACGCGCCGGTAGCTACGCGCACAATCGCCCGACGATACTGTTCCATGAGATGATTGCTGGCTTTTTGAAGAACAACTTTGCATCAAGCACCAAGCAAAGTTCAGTAAGTTACGAGTAACTTAGCCGTAACCCTAGCCGTTATAGTGTATAAATGAGATACTAGATCTACCTTGTATACAATATTTTACTCCTTTGATCCGTCCATTTCATTATTCACTTTTTGACACATAAAGAAAGAAAGATAATTGTTTTAAATAACTAAAAACCGACTTCAACGATGTCAATCAACTTTTATACAACAATTAAAGAATCATCAAAGTGAATCAACAATTGGCGAAAATATCACTAAAATTGTTGTAGCTAGTCGTCATTCCTCCAAAGTATTAAGTGGTTTTTTCAAGTTTTCCAGGATAAATACTAATCCCTCGGAAATAACATTTTATGGAACCACCTCGGAATCATTCTCTATACATTAGTGAAAGAATCATCGAAATCGGGTAACTATTGGCGTAGATATGAATTAACATACATACATACGTCAAAAAACATACGCCCGAATTGAAAACCTCCTCCTTTTTTGAAGTCGGTTTCAAAATGATTGCATTTACCTTAAAACATAGACCATATTATAATAGAGTTTAAGGCAAATATGGCCTAGATCCTGTGTAGAATGTGTAGACCCTGGTCTACACTGAAAACCAGTACTATCTGGATAGACACAGATATGTCTATCCAGCACAATGCTGGATCTAGGCCATATTTGCTATCAGGTCACGTTACGAACATCAAGTGCGTTTTTTTAACAAAAGTGATTGATGCTCCATAATAAATCGATTTTTATTATAACTATTGAATAGTCCAAGCATCGTTGCATAATGCTTACTACCAAAATGGTTATTTTAGACTATATTATTTTTTAGCTTATTTATCCAAAAATCCTTACCTCCTCACAAAGATCGTAGCACCCAGGGCTCTATCCATAAGTTTTTCATCTCCAAAACAGCATTTCTTTCAATTAAGAATGAAGAACTCTGGAAGCAATGATCTACCTTGTTGGGTTCATAGGGGGAGCCATAGGACGGTACCTGTGTTCTGTCCTATGGCTTAGTGACGGGCAACTGCCCGTGGACTTAATATGCTTATGTATACTCTTCGTATACTCCATCCACGCATATAAAAGTAGCTTTGTCCACGAAATATTGTATTCTTTCATTCAGTCTTCATTGACTCACCTATCAATAATTAGGGAATTTCATAGACATATGCATGTCTATGAAATTCCCTAATTATTGATAGGTGAGTCAATGAAGACTGAATGAAAGAATACATTGACACATGCGTGTCAAAAAGGAAATAAATTTGTGGACGGGGTATAGGTCGTTACATCTAAGAACCCGAGGCGACTCTTATACTAGAATCTTTCAACCACGACCAAAATAAATATCTATTTCTGTAAGAAATTAAATAACATCCCAAAAAAATTTCAACCTCGGTAGGTCTTGAACCCGCCATCTTCCTAAGTTTGAAGGGCTAGATGTACTAAGATGTAATACGACGACCTCGGTGGCGCAGCTATCTATCTAGTATATTGTATTAAGTATATCAGTCATCTAGTACCCATAACTCAAGCTCTTCTTAGCTTGGGGCTAGATGATGCTGTCTGAATTGTCCAGCATTATTTATTTATTTAATATCTAGTATTCTATTGCCAACTTCTGCTCACAGTACACCTATTTTGGGGAGTACATTAACTGCAGTCCCCAAAACAGGTAAAACTAGATCAGAAATGGTAGTGATTCGTTGGCACAAAACCTAAACTAACTAGTGTAAAGATGTTGTTGTCCCTTTTTTTGACCGTAAAAAAAGAGATGGCAAGATCTTTAGGCTAATTTTGATTTAGGTTTTGTGCCAACAGAATCAGTACCAATGATCAACGAATATGTTTTAAAAATTGGCCAGGACCTCTTCCGCAATAAATTTCCAAGTTTCTGCGTATTTTTTCAGTGGTAATACAAATTAATTTCACAGGTTACTTGTTACTTGATAGATAATATTTCTAAGAGGGAAAAAAGATAACTTGTGTACCATCGATACTAATACTTGAAGAGTTATGACGAGACAAGTACGAGCATAACCACTCGCAATTTCAATTGGCTGCCATTAGTGAACAGTGAAGAAGGGATTCAAACATATTCGTCGATCTTTTCAACTGTTTTGCGAATTGAAATTATTCAGGGGACACTCTGTATTCATACTTCAGCGGGTCTTTTCAGTGTACTCGTTGTGTATCACTTATATTTCACTGCTCTTCGGTTGCATTTTGATAACGAATAATAAACCAATCCAATGGGCGGCGAAAATACGAGTAGTATGAAAGACACACTGACGAACTACATACATCTGTAATTTCAGAGACCAACCAATATTGGACAACTAGTCACACATTTCATCGAAGTTAGACTTCACCATAAGAATATTTTGGAGGGAAACAGTTGGATGTTCTTACCGTCCCTTCCCACCGTTGAACTTTCTTCGTTGCGGTCCGCCGCCCGCGCAGGCGGGGTTGCTAGTGCTGTGCTGTTACGTCATCGATTATCGATGATTAGGGTATTATGTGACTGAATCTATTAAAAAGTAAAAGAGCCTAATAGTTTCGGTACCTATTTAGAAAAAAGGTGCAGAAAACGCACCCTTTTGGAGCGTCCAAATAAATAAGGTAATAATCGTGTAAAACCTTGCATACCTACTGATCCGCACTGCCAGATCAATTAAAGGTTAAACTGATATCAATTTAATTGTTAATTAAGTAATAATCTTCGGCTCTTTATTTAATGGTTCTAACTCTTTAATTCATAAGAACTTTTACGTCAAAAAGTATATTGAAGTAGACATTTCAAAGATTGCTTTATCTTTGTTATTATCAAAAAAATAAATAAATAATTACATTTCAGTGCCATAAAGTAGCTTTATATAAACTAGATTTTTATCAAATACATTACCATACTTCATTCTTTATCCTTAATAATAGAGTTTACCTTCAAATGTTCTGTTTGACCTTCATGATGAAGCCGAGAGTGAAATATTATAATAAATCCAGCTATTTTAATGTTCAAAATGTTTATTTGATTCATTTTCATGCAAAATCCTTTATCATTGATCATTAAAGCGTCACAAAGTTTCATAAATAATAAACTTGGTGCCTCTTTAGGAACAGATAGCCTCGGGCAAGATGACTCAAAATCGACGGGATGCACTAAGAAAAGTCAAATTTTACTTTCACTTTTTCTAAATGAATGCCAAAGATAAAGAGTCAGCTTAGCTGAAAAAAAATGACGATTATTTTTAATTTACGAGCATGGTAACAACTTTTTCTAATGGTGTTTGTTATCCCGTTGATCGTTCAATGTACTTTTGTTAAGATTGTGATTCCTTGCTATCGTTTAACATTTTCTATATTTATTATAAATAATGGTATTTAAGTGATAACCATAACAACATATTTTTGTCAAACAAAATTATACTAAGTAATCAGAAAAACAAGTTAGTATTTATAATATCTATCAACCTATCCACCGCTACGAATTCGAACTCTCATTGAATCACAGTAGTGTTACGGAAAACTACCGAGATCACGGGCAATTTCTAAGTATGGAAATAAAAGGCTAAGAAAAGTAGTAGTGTCACGGGAGATATTTTTTCCCGTGACACTACTGGTAGTTTCGAGCAGTGGTGTCACGGAAGTAAACGTCATTGTCAGTTGCCAATTTTAAGTTACCAAACGTAAAGTTTACCAAATTCACAAGATACCAAATTTCACATCGTCTTCGAAGGTATTCATATTTTTATCGATATTCGAAGGTTATGATGATTGGTGCCAGCATTTGATCATGAGGTCCTAATTTTCGGCCATGGCGGCTAGTCGCAATGGCGACTAGCCACGTGCGCAGGACATATTATAGTGCACAAGTATTGGCGCAAACACAGGTGCACACTCTTTCCCTCACTATCATTAGGTGGTATTAGCATCGATAATCGATACCAACCAGTGTCCCACCCCTACACCCCTGCAGCGGAAGCACTATAATTCGCGTCTTCCCCTCACTCCAGACGATGAGGTGCGTAATGCACTTTCTTATATATTATCGCTGTTCAAACGGTCAACTTTGTTGAGCTACTGGTTATTTAGATACCTCCTTTCCCCTTGTTCGGTTAAAGTCAGATTCCGTTTAGGTCACATTCTGGTAACGACAGATTCCTTTTATGACAGATTCGTTTGAGGATAGTATTTGCTCAATTGACTAAATAATTTACGCGTTCCACAATGATGGGGAACCAACACTGCGGACGGTTCTAGCTTCACATAATAAATAGTAAAATTCTATGGTTTTTATTCATCATGGAAAACCGGCAAGCTAATTTCTGATAAACAGTGACCGACTCACTCATAAAATTTTCATTTTTAGAATTCGCACCGAGAAACAATGAGCGATAAAAATTGCATGAATACAGGCAATTCCTCGTACGCTGATCATCTCTAGAATTAAATAAGAACCTAATCAATTATTATCAAATATGTTGTCGAGGTCAATGAAGAAGTATTTTACAAGAGATTTTATCATTGATTCGTTTCTTAGTATTCCTACGAAATGACTTTTAATGACTCACCGACCTAAGATAGTCAGTGAGCAATAGAGAGACGACTTCACTCAGTGGCGCAGCGGACGACAGTCTGCCTTCGACGCAGCAGGTTGCCGGCTCGATTCCCGCCTCGGGACAAATATTTGTACAATCTGCTCCGGGTGATATATTATATTCCGGGTGTTGCGGGTGCTATATGTTGCGGGTGGGTGTAATCTTTCTTATAATAACATTAAGCAACAGAATTTTAAAAGTCCATTGTACAGTTTGCGATACCTATACTGACCCCAAATATCCGGCACCGCCGTCTGTTTTAGCTTATCATTACGTTAAACAAATGAAATTTTCAAAAGTCGTTCGAGCAGTTTGCTATACCTACCATAAGCTTTTTTTTAATGCCTCTGTAATAGTTTTATTTTGTATAGTTTAGGAAGAGATGCGTAAATAGATTTTGGTGGCCAAAAAGAGTGCAACAAAAAGAAACGAAAGGTACAGCAAACTGCCCGAACGAAATTTTGAAAATTTCATTTGTTTAACGTAATAATAAGATAATGTAGGTGGCGGCGCTAGTGTGATTCGGTATAGCGCCTTCAGCTTTTTTGCATGCCTCTGAAATAGGTTTCTTTTGTTAAATCTAGACCTAGACAGAGATGCAAATTGCTCTTGGTTGCTACCAAAGTTTGTTTTCGCATCTCTGTCAAAATTATACCAAGCTATTTCAAAGGGCTAAAAAAAGCTTAACATAGTTATCACAAACACTAACGTAATTTAAAGAATAGGTATGATTTATTCTCAGGGAGTATTATAAGAATTATTATTGTAATTATTGTATAATATGTATGTATAAGTAGGTAAATGTATTTATTTTTTATTATTTACATTGGTTGCAAGCACTTCCTTCATATAACACTGGCACTTTATTGGATCCCGCAACTTTCCGTATAGCAACATGTCTTCGGTTGGGTGCAAGGTGTTGCGCACCTCATCAATGCCAGTGCGGTACTGCTGTCGAACAGCTTGGTCATCACGGATTATCGTGCACTAGGGCTGCCGGTCGGATATCTCGCCATGCCAGCCTTAACGATATCATCCGGCGGGCCTTTGCTACCGCAAACATACCAGCCATTCTCGAACCGAATGGTCTGTTGCGTGATGATGGTAAGAGGCCCGACGGTATGACACTAGTCCCATGGGAGTTGGGGAGACCCATTGTGTGGGACGCTACATGCGTCGACACACTTGCGCCTTCCCATCTTCTGAGGACCTCCGCTAGGGCTGGTGCGGCGGCAGATTCGGCTGAGGATCTCAAGAGGCGCAAATATGCAGGTCTTGACAGAGCCTACACATTTGCTCCCCTTGGAGTCGAGACCCTAGGTCCGTGGGGTACCGAGGCTCTCCGGGTTTTTAAAAGTTTATCTGAGCGTCTGGTCGACGCGACGCCGTGACCCGAGAGCTGGTGAGTATTTGGCACAGCGCATCAGCATTGCCATACAACGGGGCAATGCAGCAGCGTCTTGGGGACGCTTCCGACTGGTATTGATATGAATGAGTTGAGCTACCTGTAGATTGTTTGCTACAATCTGCAGTTGGCTCAGCTGTTTCAATTGTAAATACTAGTTCTAATTTGTTTTCTATTATTTGATTGTAATTTTCTTTGTTAATAAATTTATTTTTCTAATTTTAGTAGGTTCCTATTTGTATGTAAGATTTAATAAATTATTTAAATTCACCTTATAGAATGCACACAGATCCCCTTTTAAAATTCAATGATCCTATCCATCCAAGGTTGTCTGGTAGAGATCGCTCCTGAACGATAAGATCGCCAACATGTTTTGTAATTAGTTTTTATTTTGTTTGTTAATTTAATCTAAGTGTGCAATAAAGAATTTTCTATCTTTCTATCTATCTAAGTTCTCCCAGAAGATTTTTTTTTAATCGGACTTATGACGATCGGTACATTTGATGGAACTTATAGGGAAGGGTACATTTAAATCTAACAATGAGTGCCAGGGCCAAAATGCTGATGTCATGTTGATGACAATAAAACAACTAACATTGATGATTAAAATAAAATACTTAGAGTTTTAGTTCCAACGAAAAAACTAAAGATTCATAAAAGGCATTTAAAGATAATATAACAGGAAAAACCAGATCATCAAAGCCTAAGACTCGCCTCATAAAGGTATATGTACCTACAATGATACAATCACTGTTAGGTACAGACCAGTAATGTACTGTAATTACATACGGGTGCGAGCGAACACAACACAATACAAATAACGAGAGGAACAGAGACAGCAACGGTCATATTTTATGTGGCGTAAGTGATCGCACGCGCGGCCTCACACACACTGACATAGTGTCATGTAGAGTACGTGTGTGTGTGTGATATATGCCTTAACGGAAATTTCTAGAAAGATTACTGTCTTGACATCGCGATTGTATCAGGAAATAAGATAGACAAGAGCTTTTAATGGTGGTGAAACGATTTTTTTATAGTTATGATATTATGCATACTACAAGCAAGGTAGAGTAAATATAAACTACATGCACATATGTACATTACAACACTGACGTCTATAAGTAGTAGGTGGGTACTTACGTAGATAGAACATAAAGGTAGATTTAATGGTCCTTTGTCAAATACGAAACAATGTATATATGACTGTATATAATGTATATATGTGTGATGAAATATATGACTTATGTAATATGTATTTTATTTTTATTTTAAGTACATACCTACCTATCTAAAATTCTTTATTAACAAAGAAAATTACAATCAAATAATAGAAACAAATTAGAACTAGTATTACCTACCTAAATTAAATCAAACATTATATTTTCTATAAATATGAATTTATATCTCTTCCAGCTTAAAAACTAATTTTTGCATCAGTATTTATTAAATAAATTGCGTCAGTAATCTATCATCATTAACTCTTGCAAGCTCTATAATTATTTATTACTTTATATTTCTTTGTATTTCACTGCTTTTAATTTAGAATTCTTAGTTCGCCATTTATTTTTTGTGAATAAAAAGGTTGCATACCTAAGTAAAGGGTATCTCACCTGCATAAAGGTTAGGTTTGTTAGCACTTCTGATGTAAAAAAGAGGGAATAAAATAATCCTCATCAATAGGAGTTACATCCATGAAGGATAGTTTATGTAGTGTTCGTTTACGGCACTAACGTCGATGACTATATCATCATATAGTCATCTACGTAGGGGCTAAAAACGAACTTAAATCACCATCATCACTCATAATCATAAGTGATGATGATGATATAAGACCTATAATCTAGAATCGGAGGACCAGTAGACTCATTCTATAAACTCATTTCGAACCTCACTAAGCTGAATCCGCAGTGAGCCAGTTTTGTATTCTGTAAAACTCGATAATGCTTTGTAGCGCCTCAGTGACGAGCGTGGTAATGAAATGAACTAAGTTGAGTGAGATTTTGACATTCACGCTAAAGAATAACGTACAATTGGTATTCTGTAAGGGAATTCCCAAATCATCTCGATACTTGAAACTCAAACTCACTTGTGAACTTAGACAGAATACTGTTTCAAGGTGAAGTGGGTTGGTGTTCGAAGTGAGTTCTATCACTTGAGTGAATACGAGTTCGAATTCGAACTTTTACAGAATGAGTCTACTGAACTCAGAACTCAATATTTCCTTGAACTTACAAATAAGCATTTAGACAAGTCAAATTGTAGTTTAAACTACAATGATTCAACCACCGTGATCGGTGTCGCAAAATCTTAGTGGAACGAGTTGTTCATAACGAAGCGTGGTTTCAAAAGCTATCTGACAAGCGAGCTAAATAATAAATCAAAGACATTCCGACATAAGGATCCTTACTCAGATTTGGATCGACATTGTGGAAGCCCATCTCTGCGATTTCGACACTACCAGCGAGAAACAGAAAGCTACTAGCGACGAAGAGAAGTTCAGATCCAATCAAAAATACATTATTTTGAATTTATAATGGTATTTTAGATAGATAGATAGATAAACTTTTTATTGGTTTACACAAAGACAGCACAGAAAAAATACAAAAGAACACAAACAAGACATATAATATATGACACGCAGACGCCCAACCAGGGCGGGAAATATCAAGCATGTTTCTGTGCTGCCGTGGTGAACCCAAAAGGGTCAGTCTCAGCTATGTGCTGCTCTGCGCCAGGATAGGTATTTTGTATTATGTTCACCATTTTGGATATTTATTGTGCATTATAAATAGATCCCACCTTCTACAGTAATAGGAAGGATGATTCCTTTTATGCCTGCAGAAGTCTCGTGTCGGACACCAAGATATGGGCTTGAAGTAGTTGGGACCTTTCTATACTATTGGATTATAGTAATAAGGCCTTATTACTATAGTCATGTGTCTTTATTAATAATGTAAGTATCACCTGCAGACATACAAGTGTGTTGACCCGGGCGCACGTGTCGTTATTTATCAATTACAAGGAGATTTGAACTTCTCGCTCTGCCAGCCAGCTGTGGCCAGTCGGAACGGCGGCCGCTATGTACGTGCGCTGGGGATAACAGACTGGGGTATTAATAAAAATAATAAAAATAAAATCAGTTTAATGCAGGCACAAAAAGACCTATATCAAATATAAAAATTCAGTGCACACAATATAAAAATATAAAATAAAATAAAAGTATTGTAGAGCAACATTATAGAAGTGGTCATACTGTTTATTATTTACTAGCTTCTGCCCATGGCTTCGCACGGGCTTTTCTGGATAAGAAGTAACTATTTTTCCTTCCTCGGGCTATAATTTATATCCCTGCCACATTGCATTAATTATTATACGCTCAGCCGTTTAATAATGAAAAAGTAACAGAGATATTACGATCAGGGTACTTTTACGTTTAAAATATTAATATAGAATAATAGATTTCTATGAAATAAATAAAAACTTACAAAAACCTTCACAAAAAACCATCAATCATCTTCAATGAGATAGCGAAATTTTGTATAATCTTTGCTTTGACTTACTTTTGCAACGTGTTAACATACGAATATAAAGTGATAGAGAATCACTTTTTGGTTTAATAGATTATGTTATATTGTCTTGTGCACTAATACAGATAATGTATTTTATTATTATTATTATTACTCGCCCATAAGAAAATTTACCTGCTGCCCCAAATTCTTCCAAATCTTCACCAACTGCCGGGCATACAACTAAATAAAATAAGATGAGAAAGTAAACATAAATTATATAATAACTGGCGTAAGTGAAAATTACGCCAAAAAATGCTAGTTCATAAAAATTCGAGATCTACAAGTGCAGGACTAACGTGAAACTCTACAGAACATGAAAAATGGGTCGATGAGCCATAGGAGTAAATTTACTAAAAGTATTTTAATATTTTAATCTCGTTTCCCACAATCACCAGCGTCCATATAAACTTCACCGCGCGCAAGTAAGGCACACTTAGCGCAATTTTTTTATATTCTCTCCTCAATTATGGCGTATAATGTATGTATGATTGTATGTATGTTATATACGGATGTATGTGTGCGTTACCGGGTTAACTGTTAATTCAAAATGGTGGATGTAGCTTGAGATGTATTTTTGTGATTTAATTGGGGAGTGGGTTTAAATTCTGAGTTGATTATGCTAGGTCGGTATTTAAGGAATAATTATTATAGAAACAGTCAATGATAATAAATAACTAAAAATAAACCAGCCAAGTGCGAGTCAACTCGCAGACGAAGGGTTCCGTACCATACGTGATATACCTACTTTCGCAAAAAAAACAAGAAAATACCTAAAAAAAAATTTTTGATGGATCGCAAATTTGTAAAAAGCCAACCTTGCTTAGCTTTGTAATCGTTGCAGCCTCGACAAAGGTAGAGCAAAAATAGCCAAAACATGAAGTTTTTTGTACGAGAGCCCCAATAATTTTAATATTTATTTTATTTTTATTATTTGTTGTTATAGCGGTAAGGGAAATACACATTCTGTGTAAATTTGATCTATCTACCTTTTACGATTCATGAGATACAGCCCCGTGACAGACGGACAGACAGCGGAGGCTTAGTAATAGGATTCCGTTTTCCGCCCTTCAAGTACAAAACCCTAAAAATACTCGAAGTGTCTTCGAGGAGATTCACGAGATTCAGGCTAACTTTACCGATAGAGGTAAAGGTAGCTTTGGACTATAGCCCTATTAATATTATTTTGAAACATGGAAAGAAAAGGGTATATCAAATTGTTATTTCGCTTCCATTATATCTATTAGAATTGTTCTAGCAAAAAAAAAAACACTGCAGCCCGGAGTCAAAAAGTGGGCGACCCCATGCCTCGGAAACCACATTAAGCCGTTGGTCCTGCGCCTGATCTTTCCGGTCGTGTCGGTATGCCGTCCCATGGGATTGTGAGAGTGAGGGAATAGAGAGTGCACCTGTGTTTTTGCACACACTTGTGCACAATCATCATCATCATCATATCAGCCCACATGTGTCCACTGCTGGACATAGGCCTCCCCCATACGACCATACGATCTATCTACCTTTTACGATTCATGAGATACAGCCCCGTGACAGACGGACAGACAGCGGAGGGCTTAGTAATAGGATTCCGTTTTCGCCCTTCGCGGCCATATTGTGCACAATATGGCCGCGAATCGGCTAGGAGAAGACGACGGCGATAGCTATAAAGATTTGTTGGCTATTTTTTTGTAAACTTTAAATTGCTTTAATTTAGTTTATTAGCTAACTTCTTACTAGCCGCGGCTACGCGCGACTATTCCTTGAAAAAATAGTCTAGTATTATTTTAAGTTGGTTTAAATTCTACATGTAGGTCACCTACGCCATCATTAAGCCGGTTTTTGACTATAGCATGTTATATAATATACATTACATCTTGAGATAAAATAATATGATTTTATCGCTCGTCATAACATTTGGTACGAGACCCTCGCCTACGGCTCGGGTCTCAATCGCGCCTCGGCGGTAATCACCAATGTTACACACTAGTACCATAATGTTCTATTATGAGACAACTCTCACACCTATATTTGAAACAATTTACAAAACAAAAAATCATAAATCCAGTGACAATAATAATTGGCGGTAAACAAAGCCGCGTTTAGAAGCTAATTTTCAAATATTACTACCACTTCAATCATAGACCACTTAAAAAGATTGCAATTCAACAAGGCACAATACCACCCTTACATAAACGAGGAATATTCATAAAGTTCTACGTAATGATTATTTATTACCCTTTAATGAAAACACATAATATCCGAGTTGCATGCTTCATCTTCAACCACTCAGCCGTTGCAACGCTTTGTATGCAAGGTTCCGACCGGTCCGTAGCCAAAGAAAAGGTCTGCAAAATATAATACTGAGCGTTTTGGATGTATATATACGATATATAAATATACACGATGTATAATATATACACGATGTTTAATATCTACACGATAACTGCTGAAAACACACCGTATGTGTTTTTTACGAGTGACGCATGTGCGGACATGTGTGTTCTTTTTCTTTATGAAATATTTAATATGAAAAACCAGAAAACACATATGTACGGTGTGTTATGCTACTATAAGACCGCACACTCGATCTGAAACGCAACATATGCGTGAATCCGCAATTGCGAAGTGGCTAAGAAAACACACCGTCTGTGTGTCTCAGCACAGCCGTAACAGGTTTTTTCGAATGAAACGCCTGTGCGGCGCACACAATAGCTGTGTGGAGAGATTAGTACGAAAGGCTTGGGTAAAAGGGTCCGCAGTCAACGTGTTACAAAGTATTTCAACTAATAAACTAATTACAACTAATATTAACACTTAGTATATCAATTTCCTAAAACTCTAAGCCGTCACTTATCTGTCATTTGATTTTGAAGTTTACGGTAATACGATTAACGTATCAGCGCACCGTCTCAGACGCTCATAGCGGTTCACACGTTGACGTATGAGCGTTTAGCCAAAGTAAAATGTTACCGTAATTGAAGCCCAGAAGGCAGAGTGTCCAGAATGCTGGCAGCATTGCTACGTTGAATGGCAATGCTAATTCGTTGACCGAAATAGAAGCCAGCATCAGTTTAACGAGTTTATTTACCTCAAAAGATCAATGTTCACTAAAATGAGTTCTGATCAAGTTCTGATCGACTGTACAAGGTTCTCGTCTACGTTTATCATTCGTGTAAGTTTTGGAACTCGCTCCCGTCTGCTATTTTTCCTGTCAATGAAAAAATAGGTAAGATCTGTAGGATAAGAGTGATAGCGAGCGAGTTAAACTTTTCGCAGAATCTATGTTACTATAATTTTGCTTGTTTTGAAAATCACACTTCTTAGAGGAACTAAAATATAAACCGATTTTAGTTCTTCTGTGCCACTAACTAATCTTTGTCAGCTTATTATTTTCTTGTCGGAACTTTATCGATTGCAAATAGCATAGGCAGCACAGCACGCGTTATATTTATCAAATAGATTGTTTTTATTTGCAAAATCGACATATTCATTATGCGAGCGGTGGTGTAGATTATTTATGAAATAACTAGCTTGTTCCCACGGTTTTCGCATGCGTTTTACTGGGATAAAAAGTAGCTGATTATTTATTTCGAGTCTACAACTTATGCAAAATTTCGGCTCGATCGGTTCAGTAGTATTTGCGTAAAGAGATAACAAACATCTAAACATCTTTACAAACTTCGCATTTATAATATTAGTAGGAAGTACATAAGTTATGTGTAACTAGCTGCTGCCCGCGGCTTCGCACGCGCCTTAACCAGGAAAAAAAGTAGACTATGTTTAATTCCAGGTCTAGGGCTACATCTATGCAAAACCATCCATCCATCCATCCATCCATCTATCCATCCATCCATCTATCCATCCATCCATACATCCATCCAAACTTTCGCATTTATAATATTAGTGTGACTGTATCTATGTATTATTCTATCTATGTATTGTATTATGTATATCAGTTATCTAGTACCCATAACACAAGCCCTGCTTAGTTTGGGACTAGACCATGTTGTGTGATTTGTACACCATTATTTATTTTTATTTATAATCACCACGTTTGGCGGGGCTTGGTTATCGCAGTTTAGGTGTTAACAGAAGGAAGTTTTTGCCCACATTTTACCACTTTCCACATAATGAACTAGGTAGGTAGGTACAGCGTTCGGGAAGCTTCATAATATCTTCTCGTCACAGATACCGTAGAAGCTCAAGACTAAATTCTTCAACCAATGCGTGTTGCCAGTGATGACCTACGGATCCGAGACGTGGTCGCTAACTATAGGCCTCGTTCATAAGCTTAGAGTAGCTCAGCGAGCTATGGAGAGATGCTTGGAGTTTCTCTACGTGATAGAATCCGGAATACGGAAATCCGTAGAAGAACCAAAGTCACCGACATAGCTTTCAGAATTAGTAAGCTGAAGTGGCAGTGGGCAGGTCATATAGCTCGCAGAACTGATAACCGTTGGGGAGTAAAGGTTCTCGAGTGGCGACCACGATGCAATGGAAACGGAGTGTTGGGAGACCATCCACTCGATGGACCGACGACATCGTAGCGGTCGCAGGGAGTCGATGGATAGAGGCGGCTCAAGACCGCTATTTGTGGCATCGTATGGGGGGAGGCCTATGTCCAGCAGTAGACGTGTGTGGTCTAATATGATGAGGTCGACCTTCTCTAAGCTTGAATTTCCGTCAAGTGTGGCTTAGGCTACACTTGACGGAGATTCCGTCGCGGATCTTCCGTTGCGGAACACCAATGCATGTTATTTATACTAATATTATAAAGAGGAAAGATTTGGTTGTTTGTTTTTTGTTTGTTTGCCCGGAATAGGCTCCGAAACTACTGGGCCAATTGATGAAAAATTCTTTCACCGTTGGGAAGCTACATTACTCGGGAGTGTCATAAGCTATACTAGCGACACGCCCCGGCTTCCCACGGGTATATCTTTTGCATTTTCTAATTGCACCTGTGAAAAGCCGGAGCGGTTCGCTAGTTGCATATGTATGACTAATATGGGTTGATGATGACGATGACCCTAGGGACGGATTATATTAATATTGAGCTAGGTAACACTTTCACAAATTACAGCGAGAAGAATAACTGACATGGTAAAATTTCAGTTTATAATAGAAAACAATTTTAAATACAGCTTACCTTTGTGGCAAATCATGAAAATGCGACAATAAATAAAACATAGGTACTTACTATGGAATATGCGTCTGAGGGACCCTTTATCCAACCATCGTGGCTCTTTTATGTTGTGGATTAATCTGTAATACAGACGCCATCTATACTCAAACCATCAGAACCAGATACAAGTCTTTATAAACTACCAATTACAACACAGGTTTTCTACGAACCCCCTTTCATACAAGTTGAGTGAACTTTTTTTGCTAACCACGGCAGAAACGGCATGTGATACAACGTAGTACAAAGTAAATCTCATAGATGTCGCGTCTTAACAGTTGGGCAGTGTAGAGTCGGACAACAATTGTCTCCTACAAACCCCCGTCTATACAAGTTGAGTGAACTTTTTTGTAAACCACGGCAAAAACAGCATGCGGCACAACGTACTACAAACTAAATCTCATAGATGTCGCTTCTTAACAGTTGGGCAGTGTAGAGTCGAGGTAACTTTTTGGTAGATCAGAGAGAGCATGCACTTTATTTTTTTCAGATTTTTTTTTGCTATTTTTTTTTCAGTTATTGTAAGTTGGGTAAAATTTTCTCCAATTTCAGCTTATCGGTGCAAATTGATTTAGTACTTTTTCTAAGAATAAACAATTCTATAAAAAATGAAATGACAATTTCGGGAACTCTGCTTACCTACCATAATAAATAAATAAATAAGACATTTATTTTCCACTCACGATTTAAACTTTTATGAAATAACTAGCAATCCGCCCCGGCTTTGCACGGGTGCAAAAATGCAAAAGATATACCCGTGCGAAGCCGAGGCGTGTCGCTAGTATAGCCTGTGTCACTATCGTATAAAGTAGCTTCCCAAAGGTGAAAGAATTTTTCAAATCGGTCCAGTAGCTTCGGAGCGTGTTCCGGGAAACAAACAAACAAACAATCAAATCTTTACTCTTTATAGTATTAGTATAGACGATTAGTTCCAAATAGCTCGATTGACAATATGTCAAAAACAAAACCTGAAAGATCAAGTTCATGAAGTTCGCAAGGACCATGGACGAACAAAAATTACTTCATTATATCTAAGAAGGTTTGAGTTTCAAGGAGTTGGTCATAAATTCACTCAAAAAGTAATTCAACCTCCTTACTACTAGTGGCCATTCTGTGTTCTATGCCATCCATCTATCGAGCTACTTGGAAGGCCACTTTTTTACAACCTTGGGTAACATTATTGGAGTTTTGGTAAGGATACCTAATTTTTTTTAAATATTATATAGCCTATATCACCCGGGGATAGTGTAGCTTTCCAACGGTGAAAGAATTTTTCAAATCGGTCCAGTAGTTTCGGAGCCTATTCCGGGAAAACAAACAAACAAACAAACAATCAAATCTTTCCTCTTTATAACATTAGTATAGATCTATAAAAACTGCTCAAATTATGTACATAATATTTATTTTCCTTTTCAAAATACATAACAAAGAATCGTTAAGCTAAAGGTTCTGAACCAAGGACCTTATTCTAAAAACATGAAACTTTAATTTTCGACAAGTCAATAGCTAAAAATAAATTAAAAAATAACAATATCCAAACATTCTCGCATTAATCGAACCTATTTGACAACAAACACTATTTGAAACCACCCGCGAAAGAAAACCCAATAAAATAAAATTTCAATCAAAAAAAATCGTGTATTTTAGGAACCCAATAAATTAAAAATAAATAAATAATTAATATTTCCCAATGATTTTCCAAAGATTGCAAACCAGCAGTATTTATTATGATTCGAAGCGAATTATTTTATACAAAATAAGAAATGGGTGGTACTTTTGAACAACTTTATTGCATTTAGGAAATCCTTTGCAGGCCGTTTCAAAAATATGTGTCTTCATCTTTTGCATCACGCGCTAGACATTTAGGAGGTAGTTATTTATCGCAGTCATAGAATGTATGAATAAAGAACTAATGCCTATTCAAAGCTTACTGATTTTAATTGGATCAGATTCATTAATGTAGGTAATAAGTCAGTTTAAAAAATATTTTAAAGGGATTTCTCATCAGCACACAAATACGTCCACCGCTGAACATGCCTCCCAAACATGAGGGAGTGTTGCCATAATAACCACGCTGGGCAGGCGGATTGGTCGTAGCGTTGTTAAAATAAAAAAAAAATGGAGCACTACCAAAATACCACGTAACGGTTGTAATTAAATAACTTGTTGCTCTTTAGAACAGAGTAACTCGCTTTGGGAGCCTGCAAAGTTTGTTGCTATTGCTAGATCTTTGCTAATGTAAGTAATTTACTAGAAACAGAGCAAATTAATAAATTTTAAATAAGTCTTGTACTTAGTAGCCCAAAAAAGTTTACCAAGCCAAATTGGTACTTTGCTAGTACTCCGTTTTTTCCATGTTCGACGTAGCAAACCGCTGCCGGGGAACCGGAGTACGGGACAGAAAAATATATCTCTTTACAAACTATAAAATCTTGCATGTGAAGCAAAAGATTAAGACTTTGTGTCCAGACAGATTACCAAATCGCACACGCGATAACATCCTCAGATTGGTCCGACGACACTCACAACTCCATCCAATTTAAAACGTTACAGTCTTGAAACACACTGTATAAATAAAAATATTTATTACTAGATATAATACAAAAATTTTAGATTTGAAGCTTTTGTTTGTTTTTGTGTATTTATTTACGTGCCTATTTTTCTGGTTTACATCGTCAAACAAAATATTAAAAAAGGACACTAATAAAAAAAAATTGGCGTTTTAAAATAGAAAAATGGTATCTTTAGCTAACAAAAGCTTCAGATCGGTATACAAAGTATAATTAAATGACAACTTTTATTTTACGAAGGTGGTCTATACGTACAAAAAATTAAAGACGTCTCCTGAAAGGTATGCAGTTACTACATCTATATAATTACGTTTTGCGATACATCGAATACATTTTTTTGATAATATTTCTCATAACTCATACAATTTAGATGGTAGTCTAATTGACTTTTTATATAAGTAAAAGTCGGAACAGCTTCGCGGCTTCTATTTGGATTGTTTAATATAAACTACATTACTGATATAAATTATTAGCTATATTTTAGAAAATTATAACAGTAATTAAAAACTAGTAAGATGCAAATAAATCCAAAAGTATTCAACGCCGTGATTTATTATTATGATAAATTAAAAATATATAACAATTCAGTTTTTATATAAATTAGAAACAATTCAAGGCCTATTTACAACGGCAAACAAAGCGTAGACAGTGAAATAATATTAAATAATACACTGTTAAACAGCCTAAAATCACAGGGATATTTTAATATAATTACAACAACATACATGGTGGAAATTAGGTTAAAAATATTTATAGTTTAACATTCAATTTACTAAAAAAATCTGATTATTTTTTAATGACCTTCATTCTAAAACAATAAGACATTTTCAATACTTGGACACAACTAAGATAAGTCGATTTCTATTTTCATCGCAAAACTGTGATTGTTTGAACAAGATATTATAACTTTTCTGCAATAAAAATTGATTTATATGTAAATAATAAGTGTTAATTTCCACCTGTCAACCAAATATATCTATTCAATAATAATTATTATCATAAATAAACGGACTATTATATTAATTAATTAAATACGAAAAATTTCACTTTAGTGAAATAAGAAGGTATTTTATGTTCATGAAATCGGCCTGACGTTTTTTAATGGGTCTTAAAAATAAAAGGTATTTTAAGTTCGTTATTAAATCCGTAATATTAAATAGTTAAATCAGTTAAATTACACAATTATTATTTACTTGAATTTATTATTAAATGAATCAATATTTAAATACATTTTAATATCTAAAAAATAACTTATTCGTACCAAGATTACGTTTTTAAAATGTAATTGTGGCAATATTTTGGAAGAATTAATTTTAATATTGAATTAACCCTACTACTTTAAAATATGACGCATTGGATGCGTTTTATTCAATTAATCAATTTAATTTACTAAAACCATTAATTTACTATCAACACCTTCAACTATTGCGATCATAAGACATCATAGTTCTTAACTACAGGGGTTTAAGTTACCGAGACATACAAATGCCACGAAAATATTTCATTGTTCGACATTCATTGCACTTTTTTCATCACCGATCGTGAAATTTCTCGTTAAAATAGAGCAATGTTTTATTGTAATTTTGGTACATTTAAAAGCGATTTACAATGGGAAGAATTGACCCTTCGAAAAATATTGACTTCTCGGATTTTTTATTGTCTTTATCAAACTATTGTGTAAATGGTATGTTTCCAATATATAAATATCAACATTTTCAAAAGTAGTCATTTACGGGTTTTGAGTTTAACCCTGGTAAATCCCAATTTACCAAATTGCCACCCCAACAATTGTCATTTTCAAAATTTGACCAATGCAGTAAAACTTGTTATACGTTTTTTACGATTGAAATAGGTAGATTTAATTTTGACAATGACTCTAATACAAAACTAATGAAATTATTATATCAAAGGCACTAGAAACACTAGTGGACAAACTAAATAGTTTCCATACATTGAACAATAACAAGTGCGTTTATAGAAATCGCATTTTAATAGTCCTTCTAGACTTACAACTATAGAATCAATGTTATACCTATTTTAACTATTTTTCAATTTTGTGGCGATGCAGAGCATTCGAATGCAAACAAAATTGTAAAAACTAGAATTCAGTGTAGATTTTGAAAATAATATGACCCCTTATTTCATTTTTTATAAAAATCTCGACTATAGATTTCTATAGATTGAAATATAACATTTCTTTCATATCTACAAATTTTTATGATGATTAAAGCAAATATTAACTAGGTCTTGATATAAGGAATCCGAAACTTTACTAAGGTAGGTGTCTATAGTTCTCTAACATCGCCATGGGAACCTATTCTGATTACACAGTTTATCTATGTTACTGGACTAATTGATATGATTTGAACTATTGACTATATTGAATTTTGAAACTATTTGTCTTTTATAATATCAACAAATCCATACTCCTTACAACAAACATCATTCATTTATAATATTTAAATCTTAATACTGTAATTAGTACTATCAATATTAGGAATCTACGAGCAAAGACTGAAATCTTAACCTGCTCCAATCAGGCAGATTTTACTGTTGAACATTAATTTGGACAAAAATCTGTCATTTACAAGCCCCCTTACTAACTCATACAATCATTTGACAAATACTGTCGTATATTTTCTATTACCTAGTCTACCACTCCTTTAGTTTCAGCAAACGGGCACCCATTTCACGACACCATTCCAAAGAAACTTTCAGATTAGTAAATTATTTCTAGTTAGTGACTAGAACAATCGGAATGATATCTTCCTCGGACTTCATCATGAAACAATTTGAATCTCCATCGTAATGACGACAAAAACCAAAATATATTAGACAATCACAATCACGTCGTTTCTCTATTTGACCCCTTATGTAATAGCTGGTCAATTCAGATGTATTTGTTATATATATACTATTTTCATCGTTCATTGGCTGCATATTGATTACGAATAAAAAACAAAATAAAATAAACCAATGATAGTCGAAATTAGTATGAGTGATACACTCACAAATAACTCTGAATTAACCAGCGGTTTTTAGTGTTTCATGACGAGGCCCTGATTAGAAATAAAGGAATGGGCATGAAATGGAGGTCAATCCATTTCTACAAACTCCAATATTTCTAAAACAATTGATATTTTCAACATAGGCAGTATATTGTTAGACTTACAAGACATTAAAATTACGATTCGTATCCTAGTAATTGTTAAATACCGTAATTTTTGGCAAACATTACTCAAATCTTGCACTTGTCAACGTCTAAGTCATGCGACATGTCACTGTCATACCCGACGGTTTTCAAACGTAGCTTTCCATATGAGAGCTAGTGGTCGGACCCTAGAAAGATGCCTCGACTAGATAAGTCCCGTCCATAGCTACACCAGTCTGGTTTCCTTGCACTGTGCTCCCTGCCGGTATATACTTGCCGCATGCTTGCTGTAACATAAAAAGGAACTTTAATTTTGTTTCCTCCCATAATTTTAACTTGTGATTGAGGTATTTAGAGCCTACCTAATCTACACACCACTTAAGCTAACACCGATAGGTACTAAGTTGTATAACTTGTGCGATTATGAATGAATTCCAAAATGGACTATTTGTTACCAGGTCATTTTTCAACACTGTTTGTAATTCTAAATTGTTAGCCACTGAAGTACTTTGATTTTGGATTTGGACTTTACATTTCAGAATTCAACAAAGCACAAGTTATACTATATTTTACAAAAAATACACAAACACGATAACATCAACAGTGTAAAGTGAAATCTTGCTACAGCAGTGATTTGGAGTAAAATGTATATGTAGTGAATAAATTTATATGTGCCGCATGCCAATTCGTCAAAATATGTAGACCCATTCTTGTGACATGTAAATGTAAGCGTTAAATTTGACGTTTTATGTGTTTTTTGAATTAATGAATTTTAATTTTTGGATGTCAGTACCTATTTTGTGTTCAGGTCCCACTTAGATTTTCTTTCACCACAACAAAGTTTCGCAAATTTGCTTAAATTAATTTAATTTATGCAGTTATTTTAAAGATTTGTTATTATATTTGAGTAAGAATGGTTAAAGAAAACGGTTATTATTATTTATTTCCAGCATTTTGATATTTTATAAATTATATTTGCCAATCGATAAATAAAATGTGTGCAGTGTGTTGGCATCAGTTTGTAAGTATTTGAATAATAATATAACATACAACCACGAAGACAAAACATTCCCATGACATCCTACTAAAAATAATATAAATATTTTTTAATACAACCATTTATAACATTTACAAACACTCCTGGATCTACTATACAATCGCTACATTCTTTATTTTGTAATTCAAAGAATGGAGGGACCAGTTGACAAAAAAAATACAACATAAAAAATATACTTTGCTTACACAACATCAGCATTAGCATAAGCCATAAATACAATACAACATTGAGATACCGACATACATGTATACCGACTGGTAATACAAAAATATCTTATAAAAGTTTTATAATTACTATAAAAAGCAACGATATTTTTGCAGCCAACACACTGCAGACATAAAATAAAGCCTCAATTTGGAAATGACGGTCATTACCACACAGCGATTTTATTTTACCAGGCATCAGGAATATTTTTTTATATACAAATCCCAAGATACATCTCAGGATAATTTTCTCGTGCACATCAGTTGTGTTTTTATAATCAAAACCAAATGTTTTATCAAATCAGTGTTGATTTTTAATATTAAAATCTTCGTTAGAAAATCTACAAAACCTTCAAATAATTGTTGTATGTAGGTAAGGTCCCGACTTCGAACAAAATGTAGAGTAAGGGCCAAGTGATTGCAAGAACAAAACAAACATGAAAATACCTATAAAGAAAAGAACCAAAAACAAAAAAAAAGTATTTCCACTTTACTCCATCTACCCTCAAGCACTAAAATAACAAAATCCGAACCAAATAAAGCTGTCTATTCACGGCTCGATATCGCTGCGTGGTAACACCGTGCCACATACTGGTAGCGCGTCTTCGCTCGGCGCGGCGGACATTGACGTCTCTGACGGCCGTGAGGTAGCCGTGTACCGTCGAGCACCCTTCCGACTCTTTCTACTCGAATCTAATAGCAGGACCTGTTAGAGCCAATCACTATAAGTGTCTACGTGTAAGAAAGTGTAGTGTAAAAAACAGCGAACAGAAATTACTGCAGACATAGAAGAAGGCTCAGAATGATAGTAGATACAAACGAGATGTCACCAAAAAAATGCGACGAATTAGTCTCATTATCCTATTCGTCGTATACGTGTGCTTGTGTAGGTGAAAGCACTGAAATTATATGCTTGTCAACTCACACATAGATTCATTTTTGGCGACAAAATCAACAGAATAGTTGTCTGACACTATACCTCTGCTCACAGCAGAGGTATAGTGTCAGCAGCGTGTTTTTCCTCTATGACTGCAGATATTACAAGAAAATAGGTAAAAAACTAGCTATTAAAGTAGATACTACGTTTCTTCTAGTATCTGCGATAACTATAGCATTCTCTAGCACACAAGTTTTAATGGAAATAAAGATCAGAAAACCTTTACCTCTTTAATTTGTGAGTAGGTATTCAAGAGATCACTGACCGCATCGTGATCATACCAGTTAAGATAAAATATAAATATTAAAAGTAGAGTGTTTTATTATTTCCGATGTCTATCACTCGGATATTCTGTTGTTATTAGGTATACTCACCCATAAATTGCAACAAAGCGTCACAAATAAAACATTCAGAGCATATTATAAACATTGAAACGCTTATCATAATTAGCCTGTAATAAATACCAGATAAATCACGTATAAACATAAACACCAAGCTGGACAGAGATTTATATTTTAGCGTGGCAAACAGCCTAGCCACATTAATCACATAGCGATGGTGAAGCTATCACGTTTGGATCCCAGTTTACGTGTGGTATTAAATCTAGCATTGCACAATTTTGACACAAGCTTTAGACTTTCATTGATTTGGTCTCAACAAGGCCCAAATTTTTGGCCAAGTTAATATTTTAACTACAACATGACAGGTCTAAGGACTTTCTCATATTCGGGCTCATATTTGGTCCATAAATAGGTGTCTTACTTTTTTATAGAACAAGTTATATGCCGTAATGTAAATTAAGGTACCTACTGTTTTCAAAATCACAAATCTTTCAAGTAATAAATAGCATTTCTAGCAATGACTGCACGTAAAGGGATCCTTCACATATGCGCTCTTATTCTGGCACTGTATACATAGCACATGAAGTACCTCGCGTATCGTCCGAGTCGATAGTCCGATTGGACTGATGCATCGGACCGTCCGCCGACGTCTCTGTCGTGAGAAATTTGTAGGTGAATAGCAACCTTTATTGATGATAAAGAAAGAGGCTAAAAATTAAAGAAACTTTTAGGAAGAGTGTAAGACTGAACCCATGCAACGAATGTAATTGACAGTAATTGACTTTGGGCGCTTTGGTGTTGAGAGCGAGCCATAAAAAGTGCTTCGTGTCCCCAGTTTTTGACAGATATCATAGCTTTCGTTTAATTGTGCACTAAGCAATGTTTATTGGACCGATTTGATTCTTATGATCGATTCTACCGATCAGTGTCATAAAAATACAAGAGTTATTTTTTTAGATTTCGTTGGGCTCGCTCAAAAAAGCCACGTATTTTTTCAAAATTGTAGCAGTCATACTTATTAAAAAAATAAAAGAATGTTTCCTTTTAGTAAAACTCCCTTTGTTGAATATTTCGGGTCCGTGCCCTCCGGTAACGTTCGTTTGTTCCACCTGTAGTGTTTTTAAACTTTTCTAAGCATCGCTCGCTTCAGTAGTGTCTATCGTATCATGAAACAACCACGTAGAAGAATTTGCTGCAGGAAACGATGAAAAGAACTACAGAGAAAGTTTACCTGGTTCACACACAGATGGCACCAGATTTCTCCAGAGGTTGAAAGCTGATTGATACCTTTAAAAACCTACCTTTTATATTATCCAGTAGGTACCTAAAAAATATGTTACTGTTTACTATTTCAGAAGCAAGAACCTTTATAAAATTTTGCTTGTTTAGGTATGCTATTAAGTAGTAAGTAGGTAAGTACTTGTTATTTTTTTAACACCTAGGTATTGTGCTATCTTATTTTGTTTTTGTCTTGCGTCCATTATTTATGGGACAAGTTATCTTTACCTCAAACCAATAAAGCTTTAAACTTGTTATTTTAACTTACTCCAAAAAAGTACCTAGAAGATTGAGAAGCTGCAACTATATTTATTTTTGTGTATCATTCGAATATATTTTATAAAGTTTTTTAATCTTACGCGATCAGAACACTTTATAGTTGGTATAACTATTTTATACACTTCGACTGACAACAAGAAGAAATCAAACGTCACCTGGTACTTCTGCGGGCAGCAGCCGCAGCGAGCGCAGCAAGCCAACAGCGCAGGGGCACGGCCCGAGTGCGCGGGGGAAGCGAGAGGGGAAGGCGAGCCTGGTCGCTTCGCTGCCCCGTTGAAGGGATTCTCCATCTCCACGAATTCTCGGTCCTGGAATGGGGGGGTTAGGATCATTGTAGAAGAAGGGGTGGGGCCGCTTGTCAAAGATCCTGCTGGTATTGGGTCGGTCGGCTGCTCTAAGATAGGTCGTGTCTGCCTCAGACGTGGAAGGCAGATAAGTGAGCTACAGTGTAAACCGAGTTACCCTATTGGTTGAGTAATACACATTACGATGCTCATCTGTCCAGCTGGTTGATATGCACTCTTTCTAATAAACTTTCGTAACTTTAAGCAATAATTTCCAAGATTCGTTTGTTTTACTCTGCTAACATAAGCCAGAAAAAGACGAAACATTGCTGAGCTAGTTTAGATTTGCATCAATGATAATTAATTATAACCGAGTTCAAATCATCATCATCTTGTTATAAGGAAATCCTTTGTCAATACCATAAGATGTTAACTAAGGTTTTGATAAAATCCCTTAGGGATGTGATCCTGGATTTTATAATTCGTTCAAGGTAAACAATTTAACTAAATGCATTATAGAGCAGCCGATTCCAGTTACTATTCTGTCGCCAGGCATCATGATCAAGTGGCATACCACACCTGTAAGTAGTAGAGCTATTTTATTAAAGGACACACAAAAATTACCTTTCGTTGAGGTCACTTTAGATCACAATTTAGTAAAAAGTTTCACAGTAAGAAAAGTACAATCATGCACACGACATCTCAGCCAAAATTATAAAAAAACGTCACAACATGCTGATTAATTCACATTAGTTTGATGGTTTCGAATGCTGTTATGATTTAACTAGTTACTAGGATAAAAATGACATCTCCTCAAGCGAGTGTTTCACGTCAAGTCTTTAGTATCTGGCGCGGCGCATCAGTATTACGATACAGCGAGGCAATGCAGCCATCGTCTTGGGGACGTTTCCGACTGGATATGGGTCAGTTGAGCTACCTCTAGATTGTTTACAACAGTCTGCAGTTAGCTCAACTGTTTCAACTGTAAGTACTAGATCTAATTTGTTCCTTTTCTTTACTTGATTCTTGACTTTCTATTCTTTACTTTATTTGATGTCACACATGCATATAGAGTGGTTTTAAAAACTCTCTCGCGAGACACTCGCTTGAAAGTTGGTCCTTTAGTTAGGGTGCTGATTGGTCCAAACTAGTCCAGTCTCACCACGGTAATGTGGTATACTCTTGAAAACAGTTACAAACTCGATCCCAATTCCCATTTCATCTCACCATATGCTTTGAGATCGGTGCTTCCGAGCTTGAACGAATCCAGCAAAAGTCTATTTTTTTTAGTTTCGTAGCATTCAAAGGGACAAATTCATTTTTCTTCTGTTGGTTTTTGCGCGTAGGTTATCTGGGGACTATATTACTTCGCCTCAACACGGCTAAAGCGATTTACACAGATGAAATAGGTAACAAAATACTCGTCTAAATTCCAGTTGCGTTCTTAGCTACATTTTAAGGCATATGTCATAATATGCAAAAAATAAAGGAATCTATACCACAAAACAGTAAACAAGCGGGACCAAATCGGGTTTTTTTAATTATTTTTCAATTACTTGTTACAATATAAAATACTTAGGCCTGCGTTTGCCTACAACTCGCCTGATGAGAAGCGTTGATGGGGCTTATTGGTGACAGGCTTGCCTAGAAAGATACGAATAATAAATATTGGTTAGTGACAAGAAAAGTCGATCCTTCTTATGAAGAAAATAAATCTACAAAATTAGGTTCTTTTTTGGATTGTATTGTATTTTTTAGGAACCAAACTTATACTATTCTTATTTACAACACTATAAACCAGAGAAGGTTTGTCTAGTGTCGGCGATGGCGACTATCGATCGATAGTGATGGCGATCACAGCGCGGTGCCACACATTTGACAAGTTACAAATAGACGTATTATCATAAACATACTAAGCCTAAGTACCGCCGCACTCATACCGTAAAGATCATAGGTACTCGCTTGAAGGGTTACTACGATTTAAAATAGATAAAGAACACTGGCGAAGTTGTTTTGAAGCTCAGACCCAATTTTTTTAACCTTGTTCATGAACTAAATCAATCAGCTTTCGTACAACTTATCAAGGCAAATAAAATGATACTAGAATTTACCTTCCAAAAGTTAGGATTTAAGAGATATAATAAGAACAAATGACGAAATTATGTTATAAATCTATAACAAGTTATTGTCATTTCAGACAATAAACACCAAAAACAATCATTTTGTGACCATAACTTGACTCCCAATACTTTTTTATTAAACACGACCCTACGTCATCATCATCCGCACGGCAGCCGGATTTTACCCACTGCTGGGTATAGGCCTCCCAAAGGTTGTGCCATCAACCACGGTCCTGTGCTAATAAGACCCCTATAGTAATCTAAAATAATGAAATCAATTACTTCTCTTCATATAAAAAGCTATACTATTTTTCGAGTACTTCTTGCAGCTGTATTGACAAATAATTGACATTAGAATAGAACACCACGAAATCTCTTCAAGCTAGAACGATAACAAAGTGGAAACCATAGTATTTATCAATCAACTTCAACTTCTTTTTTATGGCGCTTCGTATTCATTTATTATTTTTGCCATATACGGTAAAAACCAAAAACATGGCACGCATGTCAACTGACTTTGCCATTTGACACACACAACAGAACATTCCATTACTGGCATTTATTTTATTTCTCCTGCCGTTAGTCTTGATCTTTAATACATTTTTGAAAGTATCATAACTTTTAATTCCCGACTTTAAAAGTCATGAGATTTTCAGAATAAAAGTCTGCCAACCTAATGAATGAATTTTTCATACTTCTCACCATGTACGGTTCTTCAAAATATTGGGGCTATTTTCACCATACTCCTTTCATCTCATTTCAATTTTCAGCTTAACATCTTAAGTTTATGTAGTAAATGGTATCGATTCACATTTTGATTCACCGAGTTCAAATCCTTATTTCATTTTCACATTATTTTATATTTTAAATCTGTTTCATCTATTTAAGAAGGTTAGGGCACCAAGATTTACTGCAAGACTGCCTGCTGAAGGAATGTCTTTAGAATCTAGGGTACCACTTCTAACCGCCACTGTACGTACCTACCTAACATTGTTAACATTAAAACAAATAGTACCTATACCCACCAAAGTACCTGGACACCGTGTAATCGGTTTTAAAATATTGAATGTCCGTAATCAGTGGATATCTAGCTTCAAAATAAGTAGAGGCGAAGTATTTTATCTGTGGCAGATCTTAAAACGAGTGAAAATCGAAGTTGACATTGAGCGAAGTAGCAATGAAGTTAATCTTTCCAATATTTTTTATATATTTGTAGTAAAATTTAATTGAAAACATTGAATTTATTTTTAGGATTGATATTCATAAGAGACCTGTTTTCAAGAGTACGCACCAAGTGAAGTCGTGTTTTCATTAAACACCGCTAACCTTTTACAAAATTCTCTCAACTTTAAGCAATTGCTCAGCAGTCTTTTGTCTTATTCTGGCTTTGCAACAGCTATATAAACAAATTTTTTCCTCTTGTTTACATATTAGTAGAATACTATAGTAGATCGTTTTACAAGGGACTAAAACCATCCCATTATATACGAGGTTGTTATACTCCCGAGCGTAGCGAAGGAGGATGACAAGACCGAGTTATAATGGGTGGTTTTGGCCCGAGTAAAACACTCTACTTTTCACTTCGATTGCGAGGAAATAAAACAATTCAAAATTAAACAATTTTCAGTAATTATTTTACCGTAAAGGGAAGAAGCAACCTTCATAAAACATCACCAAGAAGGTTCTATTTTCAAAAAAAAAAGATTGACGGAGCACCAAGGAGTCGAGTTTTTATGTAAGAGAACGAATGCTTTGTACGGGCTGATGATTTTAGACAAAAATTAAAAACAAAAGATACTTTTTAGCCCTAGGTATTAAACTCGAGGCCCGCTAAGCTACACTATAAAAAATGTTATTTAGCTGTTGTGAAGTAGGTAACTAACGTAATCTGTGGTATTGATTAAAGTTGAGGGAGCTTTATAAGTATGTGTCGTGTAGATAAAAATTGTGATTGAAAATGACATGCTGTCCTGCACAACATTTTCAGTCCCAATCTATAACTACACGACTTATAAGAGTGTTACCCTATTATTAATA
>JAPQVW010000131.1:0-40982 GCA_028535905.1 Quercus berberidifolia | reverse complement strand
TGGAGGAGTAAAAAACAAGGCACACTATGATGGAAACTGTACTACTCACAAAAAAGAACACCCGTTAAGCTTTTAATTAGACCCGTTAAAGAAAAACCAAGCAAGTAAAAACTATGCTCGCAGTACGTATCGAAGTAGTGTGTAAGAGCCTGCGTTCCATAAAGGGTTTTCGTTAAAGGCTCGTTATATCGAATGACGAAGAGAAATGACGGAATGTGAAAATGAAGGATACTGTTACGAACTGAATTAATAAACACGAAAGCACTAAGTGGCTGAATAAATTGAACCCTTTTATAGCGGGGTCGGTTATTAATGGCGCGTTGCTCTAAGCTTTTAACCTTGACAAATAATTGTTGTAGTTTGTACAATTTTTAATGACACGGTGACAAATGGAAGGGAATTTATTGGGATTTTTGTAAAGGTATATACACATAGACAGTGTCACAGAATGCTTGCGGCTTGTAGTGGAGGACGTTATAGAAATAATATTTTTAAATACAAAAAAATAACACATATATGAAACGAATGGCACGGCATATACAATATACTTGCCATATTATTATGCACATCTATTTACATAAAATACAAAGAAATTCACGTTTTACCAAAATTAAATACCCAAATACGAAAGACGTAGACGCTGTTTGTCTGAAATACTTACGAGTATATCTGATGGGAACATTCGAGCTGAGCCGTCTTGTTTTTGAATGCAAATTCATATTCGTGGAAACAAACGTTCAGAGATGACAGTAATATCAAACGTTCAGAGATGGCAGTACATAATACATAATATCAATGCTTTATTCAATTTTATCGTGAACTCGAAAGATGTTCGGTTCACTCGCAGGGAATATGGGCCGATTTGGCGATATAGCCCTATTCGCCGAGTATTGGGCGATTTACGAATATTGGGCCATATTGGGCACGGTTCTTCACTCCAACGTGTTTGTATTGTTTACGGCTGCCGTTTTACATTTATTACTGGGTTTTTACTTGTTTGGAATGAACGAATGAACAGAATTACGAGGTATATGAATTGAGAGGTTTTATTGATGTTCAGTTAGGTGGAATCCCAAATTGGAGTTTTTCTTCCTTTTACACGAAACTTCTGTAAGTGTATTAAATAAAAACGTTGTTTTTGATAAATGAAATTGGACGCATGTTGTGAAAAATGAAAATTCCCATCAGACCCAAAATGGAATGTTTGTAGCATTTAAACAAATACGTTTAGAACGAAT
This sequence comes from Quercus berberidifolia, assembly GCA_028535905.1. Lineage (NCBI taxonomy): Eukaryota > Viridiplantae > Streptophyta > Magnoliopsida > Fagales > Fagaceae > Quercus > Quercus berberidifolia. The sequence continues at coordinate 39,744 of JAPQVW010000131.1, read as the reverse complement.
ATCGCTACTTCGTAATTTTGAATGAAATCGGATATTTAAATAACTCTTAGGTTTTACCAACAATAAAGCATTTAAATAGTTTACCAAAGTGGATAAATATAGGGATCAACCAATATGAAAAGAATACCAATAACTGCGTTTACGAAACAAAGCACAATCGTATCAGGCGCAGTCAGCTGCGAATTCGAAGCGTACCGCAAACAAGCAAGCTCGAAAGAATAAACAATTCGAAAGGAATTCGACTGAAAAGTACATTCTAGTAGATAGGTACTTCCCTTCTCTCGTTAAATCGTCACGCCTCATAATCACGAGCTGTTATTGATTGGGGACAATTTCAGTTGTGACCAAATTACGGAGTATTGTGTACTCTCTGTGAGTTTATCCAATAGGTATAAAATGTTGATGTAAAATAATGATTTATTTGTGTTGGTAATATTTAAAAGGGGAAAACGGGATGGCGGCTTTCTCCCTGCTGGTTAGTTCAGATGTTTTTGTGTATATTTTTGCTGCTCATTGGTTAATTTTCTTGTGTTTTTAATTACGTCGAAATAGTACCTATGAGCGATACACTAACGATTAAACCAGAAATGACTAGCTGCAGTGGAACCATACTCTCTTTGCATTATCATAAAGCTGCTAAATTTTCTATATGCTGAAAGTAGAGGAAGGGTAGGTTTATAGGACATAAGATTAAAATATCTAATATTAGAATGGAGTCTAATAAGTAAAGTCTAGACGAAACTAATATCCTTCAAAGATCTTAACAATTATGGCAAATCCGTCATTGAAATCGCGATCCCCTCAAGGACTCAAGGCAGGCTAGATAATGGCGTATGCCTGTCTCCAATAATCCCAGTAATTGCTTTATTTTTCCCTTATTAATGAGAGTGTACTTAAAACGATGTTATTTTTACGGAGTGCCGGGAGATCTCGATGGGATGTTTTATGACTGCTTTTAGTGTACTTTGTCGATAATGAGGTCATTACGTTGTCATAACGGCCTATGGCGGGGGAGTTTACTACTGCCTATAGATTGGAAATAGGTCGACATCAGTAGATAGATCCGTAGATTATATTAGACATCGCCGGGAGGGATGTCATTACGATAAAGGGCAGATCCGTACCAGTTCATTTGAAACGATTATAGTTACAAGAGTTTTGAGATCTCTCCATTTCTCAACGAGCTTTTATTTTTCACATGCTTAAACATTTTCACAGGAGCCATCTAGCACCGAAGTAAGCAAAGTTTTTTGTTAGCACTAGATCAGTGTAAATCGACCTAAGTTCAACAATCAACAACCTAATTTTTATACAAAAAGAACGTTTATACAATACAATATCGGCATTGATGTTGGTATAATTTTCGAAGTGGTATAAGATACCTAAATCTTTTTATCTGTAAACAAGGCGGAGTAGAGAGCTTAGTAAGTTTTGGCTAATAGAACTTTATATTCCAGAATTCCAGGAACCGGTTTATTTCAGTATTTGTTGGCCACATTCACACAGCATTATTACACGGGGTGTTTTCACACGAAACTCCGAAATATGCAAATATGTGTAGTTCGACACAAAGCAATGCAGTCGCATTGTGCCCCAGAACTGCAGAATATTTTACGACGTGTGCATTTCTAGGATTTCCTGCTGGAATTTGGGTAATCCTCTTACTTAAATATTTTGAAATACTTGGAATAGGGAGGCTTTATTTTAGCAGTAGCTGTTAGAAAAAACTACGACGTATTTTTTTACAAATCCTTAAAAAAGTCAAGGTTATTTTGTCTTTTATATTTTTATGGAAAACAGGCAGTTAAATTGTGAAGTTTTTTTTTGGTGGCTCTGCTATTGCTCGATCTGTAATTTTCATAAACTGAAACAAATTTCTACCACCATCATATAAATAATTTGAGAACAAATCTCAAAGTGCCTAGCAACATTATTCTTAAGCTACGACGTCACATCCTGGTATAATTCCGTTCATATAAAGGTATGATTTAGTGCTCTATTTATCACGAGTAACTTAGAGGGCGAGACGAGAGAGAACTAATTAAATGCACGGAGTAGATTGTATCTCACTGAGATACGAACCAGTCTTTGTCACACGGGCCTTTACTAGAACTTTCTAGGAGCTCATTATGATAGCATAAAAGTTACGTCACCGAATGTAAATTTCTGGTCAATTTTTAAACACAGGTACGCACCTCGTGTTTACATAAAAAGTCTGTAGAAAGGCTTTGTGCACTGATTTTTGTTGTTCATTGAAGGAGTCATCAAATGTCATATTATTAACATTTATTAGTCCTCCGCAGAACATGGGCCCAATAGACTTAGAATGTTACAGTTGTTGGTGCAAACGAGTTATAATAAAGAAACTTTTTGAATCAAAGTTTTAAGCACCAAGGGCGGTCGCACCTTTTCTCTGAATTTATATGTAAGTTGAGGTGTTCGGTGTCTCTTTTGAAACCTACTTTATGTAGGTTCAAGGGCTTCCTTGTCGTTACTTGTTGTCGAGTTTGGCTGAGTCATAGTCAGCTTTGAATCGCTCAGGACGCACACTGTCAACTCTGACTTATACCGTTATGACCTCAGTCAACATAACTTCACTTGCAGTAACTTTTTCCTTTATGTCTGTGACAATATTGAAGAAACACTAGCAAAACACTAGAAAAAAACACTAGCTCCACTAAACAATCTAATAAAAACTCACTCAAACTGAATTACACAAAAGAAATTCAAAGCCTCCTCTCCAACCAGATAATGTCTAACGAAATTACGTGAAGTTTGCGTAGAATTGAGTTTGTACTCGCAGCAAAATGATGTGGTTTCACAAACAAACGTGTTTGTAGTGTACTGTTAGTAGCGATGTACCGTGTGTAGCGATGTACCGACGCAATTTGTGGATGTTGACGGCGAGACTTCATAATCATACATTTGGCCTTCTACAGGCTCTGTTTGATGAGAGTCTGATCTATTCAATTAGACACCAGTACTTCTTATAAACTTCGGCTAAAAATACGATAAAGATACAGATTATTTATTGTTGAAACTGTGTACAAAAAGATCTTAAAAACAAGGTGGAATTGACAGTTGTCAATTAATTGCGGACGTATAATATGTAACTAAAATAACTATGAAATTATAGATTAAAAGAATTCTTTGATGCGCCACATATGGCATTTTAAATTTATTAAATGGCAATTATTTCGTATCTCTGTAGGAATTTTATTATATACTTTTATAGTCATAAAAGAGCATTTTTTTTCTACTAAATGTAGTTTTGTATGGGGGCAATATAGGTGTACTAGGATCTCTATATTTTATAACAGTTATTTTTAAAACTTTTAAAACCATCATGGTTAGACCTTGGATGAACTCTTGGATACGTCAGAAAATTCAAATTACAAAAGTCAAATTAGGTAATAAAGGGATCACTTTGATTTTTTGTTCACTTTAATCTTTTTAAGGTAAAGTAAAGAACTGAACAACAAACCTTTACTTTGTTAGGTTGTTAGATTTCGAGTTGGTGCCAAACTCGTCCCAAGCTTTCTCATCCTCTAGATAATCTGATATTTTGTAGTAAGCCTTTTAAACAAAGAATATTTTTGACAATTTGTTTGAATTTATTTATTAATAAAATTATTGCAACTCACTTGGACTTTTGTTGTAGAAGCGTATATATTGCTAGTTGCGGTAACAGCGAGTTTATTCAATTTATATTAAACATTTATTTACTTTAAAGTTAAAAGTGCTATGTTTCCTTTGGATCATTAGGAAATATAGACACGTCAGATATTTCAAACTAAATAAGTAATGTGATTACAAGGTGTAGCAGCTCAGACTGGTTAACCAGCATTTAGTGGCCTTTCTACCTTCTAACGCCAGTTGGCTTACCATATTTCCCTGTTCTGTTTCCCTGTGAGGTGCATAAGTACAATAGTTTCCGTGTTAGGTTCCCTGTAAGGGTTCCGCCCTCAGTTCTGCCGCGCTAATGTGTCTCCGACGGATTTAGGTCTGCGTCTGATCTACATACGAACAGACCGTAACGACCGTAACCATGCCGCGCCGTAACTCTACGGTACGTAAACTGTTCCGGAATACGTGGTAAATACCGTTGTTTGTTCTTTGGGCAGCTTAGTACCATTGTTTTAAAAAGTTTAGTTTAGGCCTTTTTAACACAGTGATATAACTACGCATTCGACGTAGTAGCTCTAAATGTCAGAGGTATAAAAAGCTAGCTTATGCCCTCGGCTGCGATCACGTAGTAGCTAGATTAAAAGTTAAATATAACGCTTCCTACCTTTTTCCAGTGAAATAATTTACAACAACATTTGACCAGTAATTCCTAGCACACATTTACTGGCAGACTTATATTTCGATTGACATTAAGATTGATCGTTATTTGTAATTATTGTTATGTATTATCTAAAATTTGACTTGATATGTTTCTATTAGTTATTTTTATGTAATTGTCTGACTCTGGAACGTTTTGGTTTTAACTGTAAGTCCACTTGTAAATAAAATAAATAAATAAATTTAACCTAGTATAAGTTTAGCTAGAACGCATGGTCCAGCAAGCATACCTATTGCACCCGATCGGTGGACAGTTTGTCCTGATCGATGGACAGGTTGCCCTGAACGATAGAAAGTCTGCGCTGACCGTATATAAAACTAATTGTTACTTTTATTTGCAGGTAATGAGAGCATCCACAAGATACAAATCAAGAACTCCTCAAGGTATTGTATGACAAAATAAAATGAGCTCTATTGTAACACCTCTAGGTTCACAATACAGTCTTGTTGTATAACCGATTTTCGTTGGCACGTAAACAGACGTGCCCCTCAAGCGTAATGTTCAGAAAACGCCTGAATGTAAATAAAAATGCGGAAATACCTTTGAACCAAACAGTTATATAATCCATAATATGCTTCTCTAGAACCTTAAGTCTTAAGTAAAAAGGTTGCAATTCGTACGTTTCTAAAGGCATTCCAGAGATTAACTATGTAGACGTTGGCAAGTGCACGCGGGCCGCAGCGTGACGTCTGTTTCCAACAAATGGTTAGTAATTAAGGCATTAGGGGAACTAGCCCAGTTTCCTGAAGGATTAACTTCCTGAACTAAAGTTACTTGAATAAACACTTGGATGGCTGACCTCTAACCTTTAATCTCTCGGGGTCGCGGTTTAAAACGAAGTTTAAACGGAGTTCAAGAGGAAATACAACGTAAATAAATATGTCACGGCAGGATACAGACAGAGAGTAACAATCCGAAAATAACATCTAGAATGAGGCCTTTAACTAAGATTTTCAACGTTTCGTAGAAAAAAGCGACTGGAGGAATCCAACTTGTTATTATTAATCATAATACGTTGTAATAATGCTGGACAATTCACTCAGCATCATCTAGTCTCAAGCTAAGCAGAGCTTGTGTTATGGCACTAGAACTAGATGATACATAAGATAATATGATGGTTTTGAAAAAACTAAAAACTGACTACAAATTCCCTTACAACTGTTTTTTTATGTTTTGTGGGACAAATACCACAACACCCACGGATATAAAATTTAATGAGACCATCTTGAGAATCATCAAAATCGGTCACAAATGACCGAGTATTCAGCGAAGATACATAAAACAAAAAGATAAATACGACCGAACATAGGATCCCTGGCTTCTTTTGTATTCATCATCACTAAGGATCAACCGATCCAACAGTTTCTCCCATTTTCATAAGATTATTTTAATGGCTTTCCAAAACAGGGTATTCATTGAAACAATACCAGTTTACCAGTTGGGGATCAGTATCTCCTAGTTATAGGTACCGCAACCGCAAGCTCGCTATCTCAGTCCGGAAATCCACCCAATAATCGGAACGGGGGCCAACTTCCTTAATTGAATATTATGGAATTTGGAGCTCGCTGTTTCAGGTACTCCTTAGATATTAACTAAGCCAGGCGATCGGGCTGAATACCTACATAAGTACAATATTACTGGGTAGTACCATGCCTAGGTACCGACCCAACTTTGAGATGTGACCGAATACTTGAGAAACAATAGGTATAGGGGAGAGATCAATGAATTCATTATGAATGTAAATTTGATTAGATCAAGAGATCAATGATTTCATTATTTGTATTTATTAACGCATTCACTGCCCAGACTCGGCAGTGCGACCCGCAGAGGTGCGCCGCCTGACGACGCTGGAGATGGTTTTGTGCGTCGTGGGCCATGAGAGTGTTAATGAAACATACAACTATTTTAACAGGCGTACCCAATACAATTTGACGACCTCAGTGGCGCAGTGGGCGAAGGTCCGCCTACGACGCAGGAGGTTGCGGGTTCTATTCCCACCTCGGAACCAATTTTTGTACGATCTGCAGATCTTTGTTCCGAGGTTCTGGGTGTTTTTGATGTAAATGTTATTGTATTAAATATATCAGTCATCTTTAAGAAATTAAATAAATCCCAAAAATTTACGATTTCGGCGGGACTTGAACCCGCGACCTTCCCTCAGTACGAGAATGCTCTAACCAACTGAGCTACGAGATTAAGTACCCGACTAGTCGAAAATCTTTGGGACTTCCTTACGGACTCTAGCGCCGTTTATTTAATTTCTTACAGATTACCTACTATAAGCCCTACTATAACCTACTATAACCTTATCAGTCATCTTGTACTCATAAGTTGCCAAGTTTTCTTCGGAAGTTGTGAACTTAGGAGAAGCTTTTAAATAAATACTAGGACCCATATACACTGCACGCTTAGTAGTGCACGAATCACGAATAAAGGACGAGAGATGCGCGCGAGGTGGCTTCATTATAAGTAAAAATGTGTAGGAATTATTATGCGCCACCGCGTCAATGGAGAATACAGCTGACTATCGTCAGCTTGGATCTCGATTCTAAGGTTTTTGTTATTATAGTGCGTAAGCTCTCGCACTTGGGGTAATCTCTAAGAAATTAAATCAATTAAATTAAATTGGATCTCGATGTTTGTGAACATTAAAATTTAATTTAATCGAAGGGCAGACATCTTATTTTTAACACGCTTTTATTAGCTCGGCCTGTATGTATGTATGTATGTATGTAATGGAATCTTTGAACATAATTTTCACCAATTTCCAGAAGTCTGATTAATTTGAAACTTTGCATACGTAACAAGGACCGATGAAAATGCAATAATTTAATAATAGTTTCCCATTATCCTTAATGGATTTGCCAGGATTAATAAATACTTTTGTAGATCCTCTATAGGAGAGGGAGAAAGATAAAGCTAGCGCGCGATTGAAATTAATTAATTTAATTATAATTAAATGAATTAATTACCCAATATTTTTGTCAGAGTTTGTCTCAGACTAAAAAATTAAAAATTAATTATAGTTTAAAAAAAAATAAAAAATAAACACGCTTTTATTGCCAATCGAACCAAAAACCAGAATTTTTTTTTTGATGACATAGAGTTTAATATAGCTGTAGTAGCAGATGAAACAATTAATCATAATGAATCACCTCAAACAAATTTATAATAAAATTTAAGTTATTAACACAATAATTCAATTCAGAGTAAAAAGCGTGGGGTGCTTGATATTTTTAAATATTACAATCATCTTATTGGCAACTATCTATGAGAGGATAGTTATGAGCTGCAGTAAAATGCACCCACTTTTTACTCTGAATTGAATTATTGTGTTAATAACTTAAATTTTTATTATAAATTTGTTTTGAGGTGATTCATTATGAAGGTCTGGTTGTTTACTATGTATAATAAAAAAAATATCTATCTATGTAATACATTGTATTATGTGTATCAGTCATCTAGTGCCCATAGAACTCAGAACTCAGAACTCAATAACTTTATTTCCTTGAACTTACAAAATAAGCACTTGGACAAGTCAAATTGTAGTATAAACTACAAATTATTATATAGTAAGGAATAAAGTGTTATTGATTTTCTCTTCACTTCAATTTTTTGTCCACTAGCGGAAGAAGTGAAAAAGAAACCACTAGCACATTTATGTGTCACTTATGTGTCTAATTACATTTTGCCTTAACTAACTAAATATAATGCGATTCTAGATACATCTCAATATTTATATAGCTTAACACAAGATTGAATTACTTACCTAAACACTATTGTCGGTGTGGAACTGAGCGACATCTGGCCAAGCATTGACGTCATTGATATAATCGTCTACGGAGTAATAGGCCTTCTTGATAAGATTTTGTTTTATGTACTGTTTAAATCTACGAATAGGGAGCTCAGTTGCTTCAGATGGAAGCTTATTATAGAAGCGCACGCAATTGCCCATAAATGATTTCCCCACCTTTTGTAATCTATATGATGGGATGTGTAACTTGTTCTTGTTTCTTGTATTTCTATTGTGGACATCACACTTTTTCAAAAAGCTATCTCTGTTTTTGTGCGTGTACATTAAATTTTCATAGATGTATTGCGACTTTACAGTCAGAATATTTATTTCTTTAAATAATTCCCTCAAAGAGTCGCGTGGTTTTAATTTATAAATTACGCGTACCGCCCTTTTTTGAAGAACAAATATAGTCTGGATATCAGCTGCATGTCCCCAAAGCAAAATACCATAAGACATAATACTATGGAAGTAACTGAAATAAACTAACCTAGCTGTATCTTCATCGGTAATATATCTAATTGTTCGAACTGCATAGGCTGCTGAACTAAGTCTACCTGCAAGAGCATCAATTTGCGGTTTCCATTGAAGGGATGAATCAATATGTAACCCTAAGAAAACTGTAGAGTCTACAAGGTGAATAATCTCATCCTTTAGCTTAATCTTAGTTGGAAATTCTCTTACATTTGGTAAAATGAATTTAATACATTTTGTTTTTTAGCATTTAGTACGAGGTTATTCGCATTAAAACCAATCTAGTATTCGCGAAAGTGAATCATTTACATCGTCATAATTATATTTATTTCTGTCAACTTTAAAAATCAATGAAGTATCGTCAGCAAATAAAACTATTTCACAATATCCTGTGCTAAAAAAGGAAGATCATTTACATAAACTAGAAATAGAAAAGGGCCTAATATTGATCCTTGCGGGACTCCTAATTCAATTTTGAACCCTTAGATCTTTCTTTACCAATATCTACTTTTTGAACTCTATCAGATAAATATGATTGCATAAAATCCAGTGCTTTGTTGTTAATTCCATAGTGTTTCAATTTCCTAATTAATGTACCGTGATCCACACAGTCAAAAGCTTTAGAAAGGTCACAGAATATGCCAATAGCGTTTTTCCCTTTGTCCCAGGCATCTAATATATGTTTTAATAGAACTGTACCAGCATCAGTTGTCGATCTACCCTTGGTGAAGCCAAATTGATTTTTATGGAATAGCCTATTAAGGTTAAAGTGGGATGTTAGCTGGATTAGAATAATTTTTTCAAAAATTTTACTCAATGCAGGAAGTATTGAAATCGGTCTGTAATTGCCGGATCAGTGTGGCTACCAGATTTATAAAGAGGAACCAGTTTACTATATTTCATGAGATCAGGAAAAACTCCTGCGTCGACACAACTATTGAAAATATAGGCCAAACAAGGAGCCACTTCCTTAATAATTGAACTTAGTACTTTGATTGAAATACCCCAGAGATCCTCAGTGTTTTTGATGTTAACAGACTTAAACGTTTTCACTATGCAATCAGCATTTATATGGGTAAAGACAAACACCTCCTGACATCTTTCAACAGATGATTCTAATAATTCAACTGCCATTGACGCTGAGGAGATTAAAGACCGAGTAACAACTTTAGGAATATTCGCAAAGAATGCATCAAAAGCATCGGCAATATCTTTGTCATGTATAAGAATTGAATTATTAATTTTTAACCTTATTTCTTTATTACGTGGCTTTGATTTACCAGTTTCATTATTTATAAGTTTCCATGTTGCTTTTATTTTATTAGATGAGTTTATTATTTTTTTCTTTAAGAACAGGCATTTTGCTGTGTTGCAAACTTCTTAAACGTTTTAGAGTAGTTGGTTACATACAAAAGAAACGCATAACACAAGCTCTGCTTAGCTTGGGGCTAGATGATGCTGTGTGGATCGTCCGGCATTATTTATTATTTATTTGTTTCATTATAATAAATTGTTTCATCTTCTACTACAGTTATATTAAACTCTGTCAAGTAAGCATTATTTATTATGTTTTTATTGTTACGTCGTAGATGCGAGCACGGTGTATTTACACGATGTTGGAACCTATACAAAAGTCCTAAGGTACATGATATGGGTGTACCCATACCATGTGACTACATTTTAATCTCTCCTAGTCAGTAAGATCTTATTATATGAGTGAATACATAATATCTCGGCTTTCACATCCTGTCAACAACCGTTTTGTGAGTGATTGTCTTGTCTTGTCCTATTGCAGATGAGCTACACGATTTGCTAATGCGTTGGTTAATAAATGGTGAAATTCTATGAAACGCCAGGCCATCTAGAAACTGTTGAAAGCTTATCTCTAACAGAAGCAGGCACTCCGTTATGTCTGTGTGGTTTCAAGCAGGCCGTTCTAATTTAATGTGTTTTCGTTAGAAAGCAACGGGTTTTGATTTTTGATCAATGAAACGTTCAGCTTCATTTTTATTGTTAGTAAACAGAGATCTGCGTTGTTGGAATCAAATAAGGCCACGAGAAGGAAATAACATTCTTGTCTTGTAGTCTTGTGTAGATCACATAAAAATTAGTATCAGTAGAAAAAAGGTTTCGACTTTTGCTCTCATTAACAGGACGTTCATAACGAATACAAAGTTAAAGAAAGCAAACTGTACAAAAACATCACAGTTTGTTAAGAAAAATAGCTGTTTCTTGTTTTCAAAACGGACTCCAAAAAGTGCAAAGCGAAACGGCATTCAGATCGCCCTCAGATCTCTTTAATCCCGGCCGCGGGTTCCGCAGGTTCATTTGCAGGCGGACGAGATTCCCGTCCAGATTCCAAATTCGTTTTGTTGATCTTTTTTAGATAAAGATGTCTTGATGTCTATTCATTTCCATTTATTGTGGAGCGTCTTCGGCCCGCGCTGGCTCCGGATCAGCTTTTGTGTCACCGACCGACCCGAGTATTATTTTTGATTAATTCTCTCCATCTTTTCAATATCTGTTTTTATTTTTTGTCAACACAAGTGGATTTTGCAAATCCGTCTTCTTTAAGCGAACGAATAATCCTGAAAAAATCACAAAGCATTTGAATCGGAGTGATTTAAGCCTTCCAGTCTGATTCCTTAAGACTGAGCACTTAACTTGGATGCTGCTTGAAAGATTTCCGATCGGTTTTATCGCTGAGAGTTCACAATCTCTCGAGTTCACTTCGCGCAGTTATTTTAGAGATTAACATTCATCTGATTTTACAAAAATGTTCCTGATTATGGAACAGGGTGAGACAGATTGTTTCGCGGATAACCTTTAAATTCCAGTAATCACGGTTCTTCGCTAAGAGGCTGGATCGGGACGGAATCCCCGAATTAGAATGCCATTTGATAAGAGATACAATCGAATCCTCAAAATGAAATCAAAGCAGCAGTTGAAAGGCCGAAATCGCATTAAAATCTAAAACGACAGTTACAAAAGGTTTAAGCTTCAATTATTACCCGTTCGTATCTGTCTTGCAAAAAAGGGGACGACGGGACAAAAAGAGGCTGCGATAATGGCTCCACGCACTACGAAAGGCTCGGGGGCATTTTAGGGTTTAGTACAATGGGCCCCGTCGAAAGGCAATCGACGTTTTATAAGAAGCACTACAGATCGTAACGGCACCGCGGCCTTTCACCCGCCGCCCGCCGCCTTCGGCCTTTGTGCGCCGCTCATTACGCCCTCTGAATGTTCTTTATCGAACACCGGTAATGCAATACACCAAATTGCTGACGATTATTCCGCTCCATCAGAGCAGCCGTGGCCAGATATGTCTCGGCTTTTGCTCTACAGTTGTGAACGATATACGAAAGCATACGGATCTGTAGAAAAGACCAAATTAGGCCTGCGCCTAATACTCGTGTTTTACAAGGGTCGAACGAAAAACAACGCAAAATTTCCTCAATCCACTTAGGGCTAAAATATTGAAGCAAGAACATCTCTCCATAGCATCAAAGACAATAATTTGATATTGAAATCAAACAGGCGTTGTCTCGATTCTTTCCAGAAATTTGATAAGCGCCATCATTTGCAAAAAGCCCGATCCGTGAGATGAAAATTTAGACATTCTCACGTTAACGCGGATCTAGAAAATTCTTTTCGAGAGGAATATCCGAGCCAAAGGGAGCACTCAACGGCGTTAATGGCATCGTTTTAAAAGGAAACGAAAATAATAAATTATTGACACGGAGGTTCTATCATCGCGAGATTATTTATTTTATCGTTGGAGTGTGAGGACGCCGGGAGGGGGGTCGAGTGGTGGGGGGTCGAGGATGCTCGCGCCGGGCAATGGAATGGAAACAGATGGAAAATGTGTGAGGCTGATGGATTTAAGTTTCGTAAGGTTAAGTATAGGACTAATGCACAAATTTAGAAAATTGCCGCAACGCTTTGAACAATTTAAACTAAAGCAAAGGTAGGTATGTGTTTTCTTAATGAACACCATAGAAGTGTAATCTTATACAATATACTATTTGATAAACAATTAACATGACTGAAGACAACTGGAACTGATTAAATGCGTTTGAGGGAAATTGATGCGAGCACCCCCCGGTTCAATTTTGTTCAGTTTTCAAAAAAACACATAAAGAAGTTTTTACTTCAAACAATGAATTTCATATAATAAGCCAAATTTCTTTACAATCTGCAGATACTTGTTCCAGGTGTTCTGTTAGATATTTTTATTATATCTACTTAGAAACAACCCATGTTTCTAAGTCTAATAAAAAATATATATCTATGTTATGTGTTGTATTAAGTATATCAGTCATCTAGTACCCATAATACAAGCTCTGCTTAGCGGGCTTGATGATGTATGAATTGTCCAGCATTATTTATTTAAATGTTTGGTCTACCGATCTCATTTAACATTATTTTAAACCCCCACTGCTGCTTTAAGTTTGCGTTGGTATACCATCATGGATAGCGTCTGTTATATGACAGTACTAGTTGTGCCCGCGACTTCATCCGCGTGGAAAAGTGTCTTTGGGTAGCATTTTTAATGATTTAGGGTTATTATTTTACAAATAAGACACATACGTATAAATACTTTAGCATGTTACATCAGAATAGCTCTAAGATTTTGTCTCTTGTCGCAAACTTATAAAACATTCACATAAACCTCACATATTTCCATACAAACTTTCATCCCCTATTCTCTATTGTTATTTTAGACCCTTGAGGGTAAAACTTTTACAAACTTTGAATGTCATATTTATTTATAACGAATCAACGGCCTAAAAAATAAGTTTCAAGCTTCTAGCTCTAAAAATGACGATACTTCCATACTTTTTTCGCATTAAAAAGTAGCCTATGTCCTTTCTCAGGCTCTGGACTATCTGTGTACCAAATTTCATTTAAATCGGTTCAGTAGTTTTCGCGTGAAGGCGCGACAGACAGACAGACAGAGTTACTTTTGCATTTATAATATTAGTAAGGATTATCAGTTTACTAACACATTTTACCAATGAATATTTTCCATTTATTTGTAACGTTAACGTTTCATTTTACAACAGAGTGTAATGGCTGCCAAATCGTACATTTAACAATCGAAGTGACAAGCACGTGCAATAATTTTGATAAATACATTGCCTGCACACTCACGTGAAATTGTAGCAGGTATTGCGGCCGCGGCTTCTAAAACAGTGCTCAGTAACTAAGCACAAACAACACAAAGCACTCCCGAGCCCGCCCGGCGACTCATTGAAACTCCGCTCACAGACGGACAGACCTGCATAACAAGCAAACAATCGAACAAACTGTATCAAAACTGTTCAGTTAACTAATTGTGCACACAATGCCGCATGCGGACCCTAACGACACAGGTGGAGAAACACAAAGGCGTATGAGATAACAAGGGCGAGGAGCGCCGGTCCCATTACGCTGCCTTGAGGCACTCCACCCTTTAATGAAGGATAGGACCGCTAAAGTGAAGAGCTCTTGTTTCAAACGTAGTTTCATTAACACGTTGGACATGACTTTTGTGGAGGTACGACCGTACGACCGACGAGTGCGGGGATTGTATTTATGTGCGAAGTTGGAGACTTGAGCACCTATTTGCCGTACTTGGGTAGTTATTTGTACTCGGCTAGTTGTGCTCGCCGGCCGGCTAGTGGCACATTGTTTATTTCAAGACTTGTTTAACCAATTTCTAGGAGCTTTTAGCTTCTTTCATAAGGTTTTGGGGCAAATAGCAAAGGAGTTTATAAATCTTAGCAACATAACCAATGCCAATATTTTTATTCGCCGTATTATATTTTCAAACGCGTCCAACCACAATTTAATTAGAATAAGTAAGGAAAACGAGTTAAACTTGTAGTTCAAAGAAGATTAGCTGGTTCAGTCAATGGTAGAAACACAACGTAATTAGGTAGCACGCGACCAAATTGAAATGAGCAGAAGTTTGGGAGTGCAGTCGGTGCCAGCAGCGGCGCGGGCCAAGCGATCAGCGCAGATAGCTTGTAGCCATGGCGGAACAGCTGGGCTACTCTATGCAGAGTAACCAGCTCATGCCATCATATTTCATTCTGGCCCTTGTAGGGTGCGGAGGGGGGCCTCGAGGCTGTGCCTCTTTATCTCGGCTACAACTCGAGGGTGACGACCCCCCGGTCCTTGGGTTCTTAGCAAAATGCTCTTTTTGCATATTTCATTTTTTTTTTTTGGTTGTATGTAGGAACGTTCCGCGATACATATGTACGTGGTTGACGAAGTGATTGATACTCATTCTTATTTATTCGCCGTAGGATCTCAAGGCAAAAAATATTTATAATAGAAACAATAATATAAGCTCTGCTGGACTATTCAATTGTTAATTTAAAGTATCTGCTTTTATAAAAAGTTGGTATATAACCTTCATAATAAGACTGAGGCCCGAAACCATACGTACGCATCTATCACACGCCGGACGTCGTCTGGACCAAGATGATTACTACTTCGATCTTAGACAAATATTGCGTTCTCGCGGCAGGCGTCGATGGACATGGCGGGTCTAGTTAGCTGTGTAACTTTCTCTGTCCCGCGACGTCAGGGACTAGTAAACGTGGAAAAGAGGGAAGGAGGCTTTATGCCTGCAGTAAACCAAAGCGGAATAAAAATAATAACTAGAATCATATCCAACATATCTTTCAAGTGACCGTGCTGCGAACATCTCATGACCTGTGTACCAGAGCCAAGCTAACAATAATCCAGCTTTGGCACTCGCCTGCACTCGCTAATAAGCTTCACACCCGCTTGAGACGTGTGTGCTCCACGACTCATTTACTTATTCCATTTGTTATACACATTCATACAAAAAACTAAATTAATCGAAGCAAATGAACACGGTGATTTATAACGGCGTTGTGTTTACAGTAAACTGATTTCACTGAAATATCGGATTTATTTGTATTGAATTTATCCGAAAATAGTATGTGCGAAGTGGCCAGAAGTATATTATAAGTGGAAAAAGAAAAAAATGTGTCTGGTCATTTCCCACGTCATTTGAACATGAAACTCCAATAACGACAGCCTTGTTGATGATTTAATTAAAAAAAATAAAAAATAATAGGAAAGCTGATCAGACAAGCTAGCAATTATGCAATGCACAAACGGTGTGCGAGGGGCGAGAGGGGGATATGAAATGAAAAAATAACGCTGTCAGCTTGAGCAGCATAACAAAAAACAAATTCGCACTTAAAGATTCGCACTTCGATCTTTTAATTTTTTCCTTCGTTTGACCACAAAAACTGATGGCAGGTGACGATTTGGCCGAATAAAAGTTAATTATAAGTTGCCAGTCTTTTTCACGGACCTCTCACCACTTGCATACCGCAGCAGGTGACTAGTGTTACGTAGTATTGTATACTCTTCGGTGATTACCTATCCCGCAAGCATTTAAAGCAGCTCTAGCAGCAACCGACGGGCGACGTGAATACGACGCCGTTAATTACGGTATCAGCTTCGCACCGTATTGAATTATTCGCAAACATCACATTCAGCGGATTAACCTGAAGCGCCTGAAACGCAGTGTAATGACTCAGGCTAATCATGCTTATAATATCAGATCCAATAGCTGATGCTCTCAACCTCTGTGGAACCACTAGTTATTAGTGTACCTGGGATATAGATTATCACCATCATCATCCGTAGCTGGGTTTACCCACTGCTGGGTAAGTAGGCTTCCGGACGATGTGATGTATAACCACATCTACCACGGTCCTGTGCGAGCCGCATGCAGTGACGTTACGTGAAGGTTATACTCATAATTTTTATGCTTTTATAAAAACATTTAAAAATCTAAATGATTTTTGATAACGGAGTGTGGGAAGACTTCCCACTCGATGGACCGATGACATTGTAACGCTCGCAGGGAGTCGATGGATGGAGGCGGCTCAGGACCGCTATTCGTGGCGTCGTTTGGTGGAGGGAGGCCTATGTTCAGCAGTGGACGTATACGGGCTGATGATGAAAGGTTATCGAATTTACAATCGATTATTCTTTAAAACAAAAAACAGCAAATACAATTCTAGCAAGTTTTCCGAAACAATCTAATCAAATCTTGTTGGTAGAGCCACGGGAAACAAAGTCTGTTAACAAGTAAGATGTTCAGACCCTCGATAAAATATTGTCATTTAATGAGAAAAGAGAATCAAAAGTAAAGGTATCTACAAATAATTTGTATCAATTCATTATTTTCCAATAACGAAACGTCAAAAACAATAATTTCATCATCCGATTTTCCAAGTAATGTTCTCCGGTTTTCCCTCCACGTCTACTCAGTTCTCGCAACTTGTAAACTTTACGCGAGACTCTCGGAGTAATATTTTAGTAAAGGCTTGTTAAAGAGACACAAGAAACTTATTGTCCCACTGAGATAGGGAGATGAACGCGCGCAGTATTTCTCCAGCGTGATCTATTTTAATGGATGCTATCAACATGCGGGCCGTTATCCTAGTTTCTAGATAGTGGAGACCTTTGTTCAGGATCTTCGGTATTGATTTACGAGGCTATTATGCGACTGGTCAGTTCTGCATTGCGCCTTTGTTTATTCAGCTACATTCTTTACACAAAACCTTGTTGTGTGATCATATTGCGTGAAACTATTAAACAGATATAATGCATGCAAAAGTCTTTGTTTATTACCTTTCCTACGCCTAAGCGGCTGATCTCTCTATAATAGACTGCACTAGAAATCTATGGACAGATCGGAACTTACTGAAATTTGGCAAGGCTGTATAAGGTATCCCGAGAAAGGGCAAAAGCTCTATTTTATCACGGAAATAGCAAGCGAAACCTGGGGCAGAGGCGAGCTTAACTACCTACACATATAAGTTTTCTAGGTGGCCGCTCTACGTTTTATTATTTTGCATTAGCATGCCTTTACAACATTCAATTTCCCTACATAATAGTGGGGCGTCTTACATTAATTTCTCTATAAATCCACCGTCGGGTTTCAGGATTACAAGTTAATATTTTGGTTGAATGGACTTATCTGTGATGCTGCCAGTTTCGGAATATTAACGAGGTTTGTTATCAATTTGGACTCTCTAATTGGACGTCTGTTCGACTATTCTTACTACTACAAGAGATGTCTACATAGATTTTACACTACTAGTTTGTTATTAAGTGGTTATAAAATAAAGTCGCTATGCACGTCTAGGTGCAAAACCTCAGGACAGAGGCTTCTGACAGAAATTAAAGAAGGCCTTTACCCAGCAGTGGGTGTCCCAAGGGAAGTAATGATAAAGTTTTATATTCACCTAAAAATTGTAAAAAGTATTGTGCACTGGAAATGATTTGCTTTGACTGCGGGAAGTCGAGTTCTGTCTTTATAAAGACTGAGTCATACATTTGACTATGTCAGTCCCGTATTTGACTATGTTAGTCCCGTATTTGACTATGTCAGTCCCGTATTTGACTATGTCAGTCCCGTATTTTAACAAAACGTACTACTTATACATAACTAAATTAAATAGAAACTAAACTAAGTAATTTTATTGTCGCATCACTCAGTGGTATGGCTTAA
This sequence comes from Quercus berberidifolia, assembly GCA_028535905.1. Taxonomy (NCBI): domain Eukaryota; kingdom Viridiplantae; phylum Streptophyta; class Magnoliopsida; order Fagales; family Fagaceae; genus Quercus; species Quercus berberidifolia. The sequence continues at coordinate 21,579 of JAPQVW010000131.1, read as the reverse complement.
ATAATTTTAATAACAATAGTACCCATTTGTTTAACTCCGTACAAATCACTAAGCTCTGACCTCATGGACAAAGGGATCACAATTAAGAGAACGATTTTTTAACAAGAGTATTTTTTACCGAACTTTACAACTAAAACTATTTGAACTAGCTTGGTATTATTGCTGAGTTCCGTAACAATTTCTATTCAAGTAAGGAAAAATCAAGCTGATATCCACAATGTGACCTAAAATAACCGAGTCATCAGCAAGTTGTTTGAGACAACACGACACGATAATGTAATCAGCCGAGGACGTTCTAAAAGTTTTTTCGTTACATTAAGGTAATAATAATTCACTCAAGGAAAAAGAAACGCTATTTGAACACATTTGGGAACGAAATTAAATTGCAACATCTGTATAACAAAGTAGTCAGCGGGAGTAAAAATGTAATGTAGTTAGAAAACTAATCTACGGAGTTCGAAAATTACAACCAACCTGTTTTGGATCCACAGGAGTGTGGCTCGCAGAAAATAAAACATGATTAGTATTTTGATGTGTAGCTGTACATAAACTAAAACATAAAACCAAATGTTTTTATCAGTTTAGTAAAAAAAAAAATCGGTAAGTAATAGGTATTTATAGTAAAACTAGGTCCTTCCCGCGGCTTCACACGCTGTTTTCCGGGATAAAAATTTGCCTTTATCAGTATCTGGGATACCATCTATATCCATGCTTAATTTCGTTAAGATCTATTCAGCCGTTTAGGCGTGACAATGTAACAGACAGACAGAGAGAGAAGTACTTCCGGATTTATAATATTGAGTATGGATTGTCGGAACTTTGTACACTTTGTACCTGCTAATGTCTCTCTGTTTCAATCTACTGTTTTGAATAGTGATCAATTTCATTTTTTTTTACTAAACTATCTAGCTAGTTTTATATTTGTACGTAAGTTAGTGGTAATAATTAGACCTAGCTTCACAAAATATGTTATCCTAATTACAATGTTTAGCAACCGTTACACTTGTACAAAAAACTTTAATAATTGAAGTTAATAATATAAATAGCTTGTGAGTTTTATGTTCTGCAACCGTATAAGCAAACTGGTTTAGAATACGTACGAAAGTGTTATAGTTAGACTGAGAATAATACTCACAATAAACTATTCTTGGAGCTGGCAGATGTAATTGTTATATTTTTCAAGATAAAATCAGACACATTTTCCGTCCGTCCATCAGCAAATTACATCCTCCAGTGGAAATGCAGTGAGAGGAGAGCTGTAAAAAGAAGACCGGCGTGAATGGTTCAGCACATGGTTCAGCACAATGCACACATTTTTCATTTTTAACCGACTTCTAAAAAAGGAGGAGGTTCTATGTTCGCTTGTATGTTATTTTATGAATGGTCATCGATAACTTCTTCAATTGTGGACCGATTTTCATGATTATTTACTATTGTATAGAAAATGTTTTCAAAATGGTCCAATAATTAACTGTATTCCTGAAAGATTAGTATTTGTGGAAAACTTAAAAAACAGTGAAAATATTAAGGAATTTTAAGTCGGGTTTTAGTTTTTTCATAACAATCAAATGATTGCGATTCACCTACTCTACACAATACTGTACAACGTTCAAATGTTACAAGAAGAAGACGCATGCTTTCACATTTATTTTTATACATATAAGGAATAAGATAAACAAATACCTAAGGAAATGTTGACGTAACTTTCGTGTCGTCCATAATGAAGATATTTTTAAAAACATGTGGAGCACAGTGGATTACGAAGAAGAGTAATCCGATAACAAAATAAATAAAATTAACTCCATCCAATTGTAAAGCTCTACCTTTCAACAACGACAACTCCGCAATAAAATTTATTAGAGTCATTCGTCAAAAGAAGGGGAAGACGGTTCGAATAACATCAGAATTGATGCTGACGTCGAGGTCTCGTTTCCATCATACACAGCGGGTCCTCCCAAGCCTCGGGGCCCAGCGGCCTCTGGGGCATGCCTGACAAATAGAGTTCTCGTGCAACGAATTCGGTCAAAAAAATTGTCACGGAACAAGCTCACGAAACCTATCTACAGCCGAATTACATGGAACTCCCCCGCTCCCCGCCTCGCCCTCAAGCTCAGCCCCGCAGGGGGCCGTTACAGAATCACTGACAGCTCTGGTGATTCTGGCCGTGATACGACGATGCAATAAAGAAAATTGCGAGCATTTGCTATTGGAATTTGGAACAACGGGTAGCTTTATGGCACCGATAATGTTATGGGCAGGTAATGCGCTGTTTCGGTACAAATGTACCTTTCATTGTTTTACGATGTTGCTTCGAGACGGCTCGAGTCACGACTAATGCTGCTGTCGAACATTTAAACAACCTTTCAAAGATTACCTTTTGTAATGTGGATGCATGCTTATTTAATAAACTGGACAAATCTGAAACGTATGCTCATTTACCTACTTTAAATAGTCCTGTGGAATGTAACTCTTCAATAAACCAAGATTAAGGTATATTGAGAAAACATATCCACGATATAATCGACGACTTATTCATAATTTAATTTTCCTTATTTCTCCCACCACATTAGATAGATAAAAGAAAACGAAAGCTAGTCAGCTAGCTAACCCGAGTACCGTACATGCAATACGAGCATGCAATACGAGTACATGCAATGCCGGTCAGAACACGCCAGCGACGGTAGTACCAACAGCAAAGAGCCAACTTGTTCCACCGCCGGCGAACAAACATTCTGAAATGAGTTGTCTCTTCCGTGGCGGCGCTGCGGCTGTGTGTTTATTTCTGTTGAGAAAAGTTCATTGGAGTTACAGACGTTTTGTTTTACCCTCAAAAAATTGTAATGTCTCGTTCTTGTAACATCTTTCTGTTTTAAGATCAACATCGTTAAAGTTACCTACGGCGATTTATACTTAGTATTAACCTAGCTGCAGCCTGCTGCTCCAATCAATATATTAAAATAAGATAAATTATTACATAGTTTATCACTCGGGAACACCTACCTGTCAAAGTGAAAGCATTTTCAAAATAGAACCAGTAACACAGTCTAGGTAATGTTACTTCGCCAATAGTTTAGACTTTAGAGGATGACCCCATTACAAACGAATTCAACTTCATAATAAAGTAATTAATTATTATCAAAATCTGTATTCGATCATATTAATTATTCGGTTACGTGCAGTTTGAGACGTGCGTCACAGAAAACCTTGAAACCTTGAAAACAGAAATCCTTGCAATCAGGGCTAAAATCATGTTAAAATGATATTTTTGTTGCAGCTATCAAAAATGTGGCGACGCACAACGCGGACGCGGAGAAAAGAGTAAGCACAGAATGTGAACTTACCGGGGCCTGAAGTACCGCGTTGCCATGACGACGAAGATGCTGCTATCTTTGCTGCTGCACTGCTTCTGCGTGGCCACCACCGCGTCCATCACCAGTGGAGGTAGGTGTTTTTTACACTACCATGGTAACTTGATCTATCTTATGTCACATCTGCACTTTCTTAAGTGAGATGCTGGTGAAACACTTTAACTACCATTTTCAGATAAAAACGACAAGATAGAATGAGATCATAATAAAGCTAATAAGTACCTAACTAAGAATTTAGTAATACTTTCCAGAATTTGGTAAATAACAAAATCCCGACTACGAAAGAAAAATCAAAGAACACCACTTTTCTGAATGTGACATCTGTCATAATGGTTTTGTTCATAATATAATGTAGCCGCCACCCGGATCATAGTAACAAATCGATTGACCATGCCACCCGGATCATAGTAACAAATCGATTGACCTTATTCATCAAAATCAGATGAGTAGTTTAAACATGGCCCTTTTGGTCTTGCCGCAGTCCAATTAATATGGTGGAGGTCACTTTCTCAAGACGTTTGTTTAAGTTATAAGTACAACATACGTTTTGACAAAGTAAATGAAACATTATTAACAGCTATTTTAATAAAATCTTATCGAAAAGATATAAATAATGTTTCTTTTGATAACTATGAAGCGACTGAAATATTTATTAGGTCTTTTTATAAAAGTCTAGTTAATTTGACTAGGCAAACGTCTACTGTTTCTTCAAACAATAACTGAAGACTTATTTGACAATTTTATACCTACAAAAAATTTTACTTATTCCACGAACATAAAACAAAGGGATCCACCATTTTAAATGGAAATGTCTCTATTGCGCTTTTACAGCGAAAAAAGCTGAAAGCGAAGCAGAGATTTAATATCAGGTGTGGGGTAACCTTTCTATGTAAATGTTACTATGTTTCTAAAAATGTTCGGCGGTATTTTGCTTTCATTTTATTTACATAGCTGTAAAAGATTTCTCTCTTCTCAGTGTGTTTAAAGCTACAAATTCGTCACCCTATTATGCCATATTTATAAAAATTATCATGGGAAATAAAATATATAGAAACTATTAGCTACTGCCCGCTGCTTTGCTCGAATGGTAATCAAGCAATCTCTATTCGACGACCTTTGCTGCGCAGCGGGCGAAGGTCTGCCTGCGACGCAGGAGGTTGCGGTTTCGATTCCCGCCTCGGGAAAAATGTTCGCTCGATCTGTAAATATTTGTTCAGAGTTATCTGGGTGTTTTCTCTGTATGATAAGAACATATCTATCTATGTAGTATAATGTATTAAGTATTATCAGTTATATAGTACCCATAACACAAGCTCTGCTTAGCTTAGGGACTGATAATGCAGTGTGAAATCAATTCACACAGCATCACCTAGCCCCGAGATTAGCACAAATTTACAGAATTGTCCAGTAATATATATTTATTTTATTACCTAGTAATTTAAATAAAAAGATCTATTCTGCTGTTTAGTAGTGAGTTTAGGAGTCTGTCAGAGAGGCAGTAGGTATAACTTTCGCATAAATATTAATTAAAACCCTTTTTAATAATATTTTTTTCGAAAGAAATTTGTAACAGTTTCATTTGTACAGTATCTGATAAGATATCACAAGCTTTGTAACCTAAAACTGTGTTGTCAGTGCCATTCATTATTTATGTTACCGAATGAAGCAGCGTAGTTCGGTAGTGTACGGATTTTACTTCGCTTAATCCTCTCTGGTTTAAAATTTAAAGCGGCGCAAAATTTATGGCTCATTCTCTTAACGCAATTAATTGTTATTTTCTTCAGAAGCTCTGAATTAGTAATCTTAACTTTAAGAGATAAAATCTTTGTTTTATCAGAATCGCCGGTTTCCTTACTTAAGCCATATTTTTTAATTTGTGCTTATGACAAATTATTTCTTGCAGGTGCAAAACTGCAGAATCTATCAATGTCTGAAACAAAAAATTTAAATAGCCAACGACCTAAATCTTTGAAGCGAGTAACGTTTAGAAAGATCCAGAAAAATAGCTATTTTATTTATAATGAACTAGCGATCCACTGGGCGTGCCGCTAGTATAGTATATATGTCACTCCCGAGTAATGTAGTTTTTTATAGGTGAATGAATTTTTAAAATCGGTCCAGTAGTTTCGTAGCCTATTCAATGCAAACAAAAAACAATCAAATCTTTCCGCTAATCTTATATCTTTAAATGAGCAATTCTTGTATATAATTGGAATCTCGGAATCGGCTCCAACGATTTTCATGAAATTTAGTATATAGGAGGTTTCGGGGGCGATAAATCGATCTAGCTAGGAATCATTTTTAGAAAATGACATTTTATTCGTCTTTTATCGATAATCAACTTATACATAAACTTACTTCTTTTTAATATGACTCTTCCTGACATCTATTGGCGAATAATAATAATATTTTTTGTGAGCAATAAAGCTATCCCAGCAGATGGCGTTGTTAAGTAACACGAAGTCAATGAGTGTTTGCTTTGAGGTTAGACTAAGAAAATCAATTGTTTATTTATATTATTTGTGTCTTCTTAATGCACGTGTTCACTTAAAAATGCCTAAACGATGAACGCATCTAAATGTATCATAATTTCCAAAAAACACAATTTATAAAAAAAATACCGAGCAAAGCTCGGGCACCCAGGTACTAATATTATAAAAAAACTGCACGACGAACGAAAAAAAATGCTATCTACATAGTATACTAGATAGCAATTTTTTTCGACTACCAATTTTTATTGTCAACTTAAAATAGGTACGTGAGCGAAAACTCACTACAGCTAATCTCTCTTCAACCCATTCCGCACATGGCGTGACGACACTATGCCATAAAATCCAGCGCCATAACACACGGCCGTAAAACTAATCGGCTCACTCCGAAAACTATTCAGCTTTAGCTACGATACCTGTATCGAGTTTATTCCGATAGATTGCCGCTGAATGGAGATGTATTCGCGTGTGCTGCCCACTGGCCCGAGTCTTGGGGCCTGAACTGAACTGGGGTGTATGGGGACAACGGTACAAGTATAAATAAATAAATTATAGTTTCACCTCTCGCTCATTTTAGCTTATCGAAGGGAAGGAGGTTAGACAACGTTCGACCTTCATAGAAAAGAATAATTTCGTTCGTTAATGGTTTGAAAGAGGTTTATAGAATAGAATAGAATAGAATAGAATAGAATAATCATTTATTGGTTCACAAGGTACATACATACTTAATTACTAGTTTTAAAGATAAGGTACATAGGTATTTATGCTTACAGGTAGGTACGCAGGTGAACCAAAAGGTCCTGCCTCAGCATTATGCTGTATTAAGCCAAAGGCCTAAACAGCGCTGGTTTTCTGGCAAGGCCTTTGGTGCATGTCGACACGGGCGACAAACAAATGATCTTAAAGTTAGACAAAATAAACAAAAAAGAAGAAGAAGTTACGAAATTTAAAACTACAAGAAAAACGGTATCACACCTAAATATAAAGCAGATATAATTATAAATAGGTATTATACTAACTATTATTACATAACTAAAATAGATGCAAGAAGGTTTGTTTAAGCGGAACCAAACAGCACGACACAACACGACCATCCGACAGAGACGGATGACCGTCGTCCGTTCGGTTGCTAAGTGTTGCCAGAGATACCTTTCCGGGAGAAACGCCCTTTGTTTGAAAGTCGGTGAGCCATTGACATTGACATTTTAATGACAACTGATCAAAAATGGACGGTGGGTGGTTTTGTGTTCGTTTGTCGCGTCGCGACAGTTCGAGTTCGTTGTGTTTGAATTAAATGGATGACGTGTTGAGAAAAATTCAAAAAGCAGAAGAAAAAAATACAGATACAACCCCAAAAGTGATACGGCTATGCTTCCATTTAGTCCAGCGTGCTGTAAAATCGGTAAGTAGAAATGTTTCCCCGTAGGGGTGCGTTATGCGGAAATACTTTTTTGCATTACAAGAAACTCCTTTTTCACATGATTTCTAAAAGCTTATAGCTTATAGCATTCGTATCCTCCATGTTTGTTGACCAAAATTAGTTTCTGATATTCGACCTTTTTTATAAATAACAAAATATTTACTCGCTAGTCGGGGTGAAAGATAATTTCTTTATTAACAAAGAAAATTACAATCAAATAATAGAAATAAATTAGAACTAGTATTTACAATTGAAACAGCTGAGCCAACTGCAGATTGTTGCAAACAATCTACAGGTAGCTCAACTCATTCAAATGTAGGTGAAAGATGTATATTTAACTGTAGAGCATTTTTTCCTGTTTCGTGCCTTTTAAATCCCTTGCTAGCTCAGCTACTTTAGAGCCACTAGCCACGCTCGTGACTCTACTTTAGACTGCTTTGACTGTGTTGAATGTGCCGATATTTATATCAGCACATTCAACAAATCGTTTTGCGCACTTGTTGAACAAGTAATTTGTTAAAGATGTGCGAATTATAGAAAACAAATATATTACAATAAAAAATTAAGCCCTGACTCATAAACTAGGGTTACCTGTGTGTCAGGAGTCAGTTCCTTTCCATGCAGAGAAGTTAGTATTCTCTGGTAAAGTTGGTATAACTAACCTATGATATAGTCAGACATAGATAAATGATTGTTTTCGTATGCGCATTACTTGAGCTTTCTCATAGATCTCAGCAGTTGGATGTCTAAATGGCAGAAACATAAGAACCTTTAGAACTACACGTTGCACCCGTTCCACTTTGATAATGTGTGTTGCATGCTCCGCCCCAGACACAGATACTGAACGTTATTATGGCCTGACAAAGAGCATTAAAGGTTTGTATGAAGGTTTTGAAGTTAGCTATATGTCGGAGAATCTTGAAAACATTTTATAAGTCTTCAGAAGAGGACACTAGAATTTATCTGTTTTATACTCAACTATTCTGTTGCAGGGAAGGGTAGATAAAAACAGAGACGGTCCCAGAGTGCTACCTTGAGGTACTCCAAATGAGCAATCAGCATATTCAATTGGACGGCTCATTTTTTGTCGTAGCTGCTTTGTGTCAAACTTTTAAAGTTTTTGGATCGTTGTGCTATTATATTTTGATATCTTGTAATTCCATATCACTAGAAATACTTTTTGGATTGCTATTGTTTCTAAAATGTTTAGTCTGATTTTTAACTAAGCAGTGTAGGAACTGGGTCAAAATAGGACCATCAAGCACCGTATTCTTTTTGTTCGATTTACCACATTTACAAACTATAATAATTCACTAATAGGTGCTTCCTTTTAAATATCAACCTCAGAAGTGTGAAGTGAGCCAAATAACCGAACAAAGCAAAAAAAGTAAGTATTCAAGCAGGTTCCTACTCGTATGTTAGAACAAACGCTACAAAATTAGCTTTCTCCGGCAAAATTATCAAGCAAAACAAAGTAGCTGAAGTTGAAACCGTACAGAAGAATACACATCCGTTACAAGATCCACTACTTCCATACAACCTTTCCACGAATCTGTGCTGGATACGGTTTTCTAGTGGAAGGAGTTTCTAAAATCCAACATCCAGACTTGCCATAACGAACCTAAAGCCAGCGAGATAAAGCTCATTTAACATCGAGAGGCACTTCGAAGAGGTACGGCCAATCGGGTCGAAGTGGTAACCGCACGGGATCAATAAAAAGGATTTCAGCATTTGGAAAATCCTTCCTTTAAATATTCTAGTTAAAGCCGGAGCTGCCCTCAGACAAAGAGGCAAACTTACTGCTGGGAAACTAGCGTATAAAAGATTTTATTTCGGTACTTATCTTATTTCGAAAGTGAGCTTGCTCTTTGCGATTTCATAAATCAGGAAGGATTTTAACGGGACCTTATCTTATTCGTAAAACGATGAAAGCTATGCTTTTCAATAATTTCGCTTCAAGAATTATATCAGCGCTGTTTAGAAACCAAGTAGCCGCATTAATTGAACCTGTACGACGTAGGGGAAATAAAAACAAGGTACGCGATAAATACCCGATAAATATTCATTAATAGAATAAAAATCTGAATTAAATATTGAAAATCTAACATATAAGTGAAGTTAAGTGATCATTATCGGAGTCATTAGTGTAGAGGAGTTGACTAAAATCCAATTAGCTCGGTACATCCGGATCCGGATCATTAGGCGGGAAACGATGCGTCAGGCCGTAGATTAGACAACAGTTAATACCTACATATCTGCTGGTAATTTGAGGGTACATTCACATATTTTGGATTCGGAACACGTTACACACCACAAATTAGTATCTGATGGTAAAGCAGGTGTATTGAGGAACGTTTTTGTCGCACGAACTACTATTAGAATACTTATGATTAGAAATGAATAAATGAATGAGCACTTTATTGTACTATAAATTAACATAAATAAAAATCTTATATCTAAATAAAACTAAACACAGTGCAAAAGGCGGCCTTATCGCTGAGAGCGATAAGGCCATTAGATTTTATTAACAAAGAAAATTACAAATATAGAAAAATTAGAAGTAGTGTTTACAATTGAAACAGTTGAGCTAACTGCAGACTGTTGCAAACGATCGACAGGTAGCTCCACTGATTCATATGAATACCAATCGGAAGGTTTCCCAAGATGCTAGTTGCATTGCCCCGCTATGCCGGGCAATGCTGGTGCGATGCGTCAGGTACTGACCAGCTCTTGGGTCACGTTGCTTTTCTTCTTATTATGAGTTTATTCTGTATTTACACTTTATACATCCTGTATTTTTAACTTCGGCTTCACATGGTTATACATAGCTAACATTACTTAGCAACAACATAGCAATTAGTGAAGTAATTATTGTTGTAGTTCCCATTTGATACAACAAACTTTGATGAGACACAGCAAGAAACACTGTTGAGCAAAGACACTTTTTAGATGGGAAAAGGTGAATATTTCGTTAGCGACTGTATATAATGAACTGAGTTTTAGAACAAAGGACGCACGGGCCGATGATATAATAGAAATATTAAGTAATTATATTATGAATTTACACTTCGACCCGCAAAATCTCGCGGGCCAAGGACTTACCCGAATAAACTTGTTTCTATGGTTTTGTGTACAATATAATGTTTTTTTTGCGATATAATATTACTAGTTGCGCCCTGCAAGGCTTCGCCAGCGTGAAAATTTATGACCTAATTATTTTTACCATTTATTTCAGTATTTCATTTATTAACCATATCTTTACACTAGATAACATAGGCAGGCCAACTATACTACATGTTTCGAGCGAATGCACGAACCAGTGATTATTTTAATTTTTATAAAAATTTCAGAAATAACACACACGCACATATCCTAGGGGGTTTTTTAAAAATAAAAAATATGTGAATTATTATTTACTTTATATAGTGTAAATATACCGAGTTTTGAGTGAATCGAACCAGGGATAATAATTTTCCATAGTCACTTTATCACTCTTTTTACCACAACAGAGAGAGGCTAATTTCTGAAAATGCGTTATGTGTTTAAGAACCTAAACTCTAGAACCTAAAATATCTACATACTAAATTTACTTAAATAGGTAAAATAGTTACGGAGATACGTGGTTACAAAAGTTCACACAATTTTTCGCATTTTTAATATAAGTAGGATTTAGCTTCAGCGTTACAAATGAAACCATTGTCGATAGATCCTCTTCAAATAGCTACAAATAGGTACCTACACATTTTAATGATGATCGTCAATCAGCCTCGGCACTAATGTGTCTGCATTAACGGGATGACGCCGTCAGTGGCAACGCAATGATTAGAGCAGGATCAACTCGATGACCGCAACCGGATTATTGATCGTGTGGACGGGCCTTTAGCAGATTATTGAGCATATCTGTATAATTGATCGACTTAACTGATTATGGACAACTAACAGAACAGAATTCAAAGTATTACAAACCAGTGGCGGCGTAGCATGGGCATGCTTATCAAACCAAGGAAGCTAAGATAATGATCTAAGAACGTTATAATAAGTTTTTTTGGCAATTTACAAGGTTAGGATGTTGTTATCATCCTAACCTTGTAAATTGCCAAAAAAACTTATTATAACGGAAAAAACCACTCATCATCATAGAATCAACCGGCGAGCGAAGCGAACCGCGTAAATTTTTATGACTAGGTTGTGCGTGTGAGTTGACGATTTCTTCCCAAGTGTGAGTTGTCGTTGATCTTGGCACCCTAAGGGGCGCCAAGATGGCACCCCTCGGAGCTTGGTACCCGGAGGCGGACCGCCCCCCCCCCCGCCCCCCGCCCCCCCCTTAAGCCGCTAGTGTTACAAACCATAGTTACGTGGAGACCGCGAACGTGGTGTAAGACGTCCTCCGGCCAGGTGGGATGACGACCTTCGAAAGACTACAGGCAGATGATGGATGCGGCAAGCCGAAGACTATGGGTGCTATTGCGCTTATTATAGGAGTCCTATATCCAGCAGTGCACTAATATAGGCTGATGATGACGATGACAAACCGTCATGCAATTCTTTCCATCTAACGATACGTTCGGACATATTTAGCCTAAATGTCTCCTTGTTGTCCTTGTTAGCGCTAAGGTGAAGGTAGCAATCTGAGAAATAAAAATGTTTTAACCGTCACCCTACAAACAATAGGGTGATAGCGATAGCATAGTGGGACAGAATTGGGTGACAGTTGGTAATTTACCTTTTGTGTTATAAAACGTCGGAAGATGAAAGGCAAATAGCGAGAATTACATTCTTAAAATGAATGAATTCTGTTCCTTCAACAGCGAGGTTATTCTGTAATGATGACTGACGTATATTTTTTTAGGCTTTGAGAAAAGCTTTTTAAATATGTTAATCGCTGATAATGAGTTAATTTTTGACAAGAAACATTCTACTTTTCTACTTACTGCACGTTTAATGTGATACCAATTACAATTTCAAAAACAATTATTCATATTTTTGGCTTTTAATAATATGATAAACTTACTTATAGGTGATGAATTGTGTATTTTGAGCTGACATTTTGACATTGACATTTTAACTTGTAAATTTGTATAGGGACTAAATGAATAATGTAGAACATTTAATTATTTATATAAAAACTCGAACTCAGAATGTTGCAACGCCCTTACAGGGATCACGTAGATTCTATCTGAAAATTGTAACACCTTTGTAATGGCATGTCCATTACAAAATACAATAAATAAACAATAAACGAACAATGATTAGTAAATCAGTCCGCGGGTGTGTATTACCAGTCACGTCTTCTGTGACATGTAGCCGCCACTTGTAGAACGATTAGCGGCAAATTGCTGTAATCAAACACCCTTCTGATGACTCCATTATTAGTATTTAGCCTTCGTTCGTGTCTATATCGATTATCGACGACATCAGTAGAGTACTATTAGGATTAGGACAGGTATCGATACCCTTTACATAATCACCACGCTTGATATCGACACGATTGGCAGGCGGAATGGTGATCGCAGTAGAGGTGTTAAAATACACAGAAGGAAGCTGCTGCCGTTCTTCTGGTAGGTTCCCTTAGTCGATTCTTTCAACATCCACGCTACGGCTTCAAAACAAAACCTAGTGGGGTGTTGTGGTTGCAACAGAGCGATCAACAATAATTGTAGGTTGAATGTGTGATGAGATGAGGAAACAGCATCGGGTTGACCAGTGGTTGTAATGTGATTACAACCAACTCATGCCATTTTGTGACTCAATAAAAACTAATTCAGGTTAGTCGCTTAACTTTTACTAAACGACTTCAAAAAAGCATCTCCGCCAATAGTTATCCGATTTTGATGATTCTTGCACTTATGTGTATAAAGGTTGAATGAAACAATTAAATTATTATTTAAAGCATGTTTCTTTTTGTTATATTTGAGTTACATATGAAATATAATTTTTTCATACTTATTTCTTATTTCATCCCTAATCAGGTATCAAGCGAGTCTGAGGGCAGAGTACCGTCGAGTACCTTCGAGTGTAATGTGTGTAATGTGTGTAATCTCTGAACGACACGCTAAGTGCCCGTTAACACTTCCCTTAGTTAATTGAATCGATGTGAATACACCGTTATGTCCAGTAAAAAGCTCGTTTGTGTAAAGTGTTGAGATCTCTGCTCTTGACATACTAGTGAAGCAGTGCTTTGTTGAAAATCTAATTAAAATTGAAAAAGGTATTTTTCAAACTATTTTACTAAAGGAAGCTCTACCTATCGACAAATACAAGAATTTTACCTACAAAAGAGCAAAAATGATTATGTAATCCAGAAATATGCAGTAAAATGTTGCTTATGAAAATTTAATTTTCATTCAAAAAGAACGTAAGCCAAGCGCATGACAATTTTTTGTTAGAATATTTTGAACCTCGCTGCATAATTAGTTCAAATTTACGTCCCATAATGTAATTCGAAAAACACCTCTCTTTCCCGTGAAGGTAAAAAATTCAGCATATTTAAAAACTCGTTTCCCGTAGGTGTTCGCAGGGGGCGCGTAAAGAACATTGTTTCGCTGTTATGGGGCGAAATGGGACAAAGGCTATGGAACGATGCTTACTCGCAACTTTATGCACAGCCCTCCAAGACTCATGTCCTGAATGATGATTTTATTTTAGACAATTTTGCGCGTATAGATTTAAAATTAATCTATCTATATAAATAAAAATGAATCACCGAAATATATGTATGCGCATAACTTCCGAACGGCTGCACCAAATTGGATAATATTTTTTATGTGTTCGTTAATGTCAGGACAAGACAAAAAAAAACAAACAATTATTTTTAAATCTCATTTTATGAAAAGTGAGTGAGTGAATGAGATAGAAGACTGTAAGAGATCTTCAATATATTAACAAAAAATTGTACGCGGGCAAAGCCGCACAGGGCAGCTAGTTTCAAATAGAAGACAATGCGTAATAGCGCTCATTAGGGAAGGCCTATATCCAGCAATTGACCAGCAATTGGCCGATGATGATGAGTAGAATAATGCTGGATATTACCTCATTTAAGGACATTTTAAATCACGTCTGTGCGGAACAGAGTAGACCTGTACTTTTGTTGTCGCAGACCCGGCCGGGCTTAGCCCCGCTTTTTGTTGTGTAAATATTTTCCTGTTCGGAAATATCCGAAACGATTGATGGAAATTGTTTTTTAAACCCTGAAACGAAAGTTGAATCATGTCTGAAACACGTAAAGCTTTTGATGAACAACTTTTTTTGTTTTGATCGAACTCGTTTGCATCGTTTACAATTTTTGGGCAGCTTGCTTACACATGCCTCGGAATCGAAGTTTGCTTCCCCAAATATGCATTTATCCGGCGTCAAATGAAAAATAAAATCCGTCAAGTGCGAGTGTGACTCGTACGCCGAGGGTTTCGAACTTTTGTCAATTACACAAGTACTATATGTAGGTACCAGTTAGAGCCGTGTCACTAGCTAATAAATAATATAACAACAGTAGGTACAGACGCTCTCAAAACTTCTGAGATTAGGGGATAATGGTCAACTTTTAGACTTTTTTCAAAATATTTTAATAATTATGGAATTTAGAAATATTTCAAACTGTTTTGAAATATACAAGCCAATACCTTTCATTTGATATCTCAATTGAACATGTCTGATGATGATCTTTTAAAATTACGACATCACTATTTTTAATGATTTTTTTTAATCTCTACAGGCGCACGATATTTATTGTAATTTTAAATTTCAAGTGATAAGCTTCGGTAGAGGGAAAAAAGGACAGACACAGCGAGACCATAAGATTTCGAACCTGATCTAAACCCTAAAAGCGGATGAACCTTAGAACTTCATTCTGTTCATTCTGTCTGTTCGTTTTTACGGATTTTATGCACTTGTGGAAACAAAAACTTACGCAAAGGCGTACATACATTACAATACACCCCAACAAGTAGGTAATTGTTGTTATAATAAAAAGTAGATACTTGCTGATAAGTATTCAAGATAGCATTTAAATATTCATAAAATAAATCGATGGGAAAGAACCCAGGCTTCTGAAGCGCCAAATATTTGGAGTCTATGTGGAGCGCATTCTTCCACCGCTCGAATATGACCGCAACTGTCTGCCACATTGTAGACGACCTTTGTGGCGCAGCGGGCGAAGGTCCGCCTGTGACGCAGGAGGTTGCGGGTTCGATTCCCGCCTTGGGATAAATATTTGTATGATCTGCAGATAATTTCTATGTATAATAAAAAATATCTATCTATGTAAGTATTGTATTATGTTGATATACATAATACAATACTTACATAGATAGATATTTTTTATTATAGTTATCTAGTACCCATAATAAAAACTCTGCTTAGCTTGGGGCTAGATGATGCTGTGTGAATTTGCCAGCATTATTTATCTATTTATTGTACAGGTTACTTATCACTATCATATTATCTATTTACAGAATAGAATAATTGTAATCAGCATCAACTCATTAAAGTACACTACTGGAGGTAGGCCTTTCTTAACGAGAGCCATAGCGCCCTGGCGCAAATAAAAACATGTAATTGAAACAAGGTTGTAACGTAAACGCGAAGAACCTAAACATGGATGTGTAAACTAGGTGACAAAAAAGTGTACAGTTCACCCATTCCTAGAGGATCAAAACTGTCGACTCAAAACTGACTAAGAACTTTAAGAAAATTTATAAATACCTTTGATTTCATAATCATTCAGTATAGCGTTCATTTGAGGTCATGAGCGCTCAGCTTAAGGTATAGTTTAGTGTAACGTCTCTCTCAGTACATAGTGAGTAGTCTCCCCGTGTTATCTACTTGGTTAGATTGTATGTTATATGTAAATCAATAATAGTTATTGTACTTATTGTTGTATACGTGTGTAGTATTGCCTAATAAACTATTTCATTTAATTTTTTGGCATGGATTAGTAAATCAGGCTTCATGCTAAATAAACACTTTTTTGTAAATACATACTACTAAGGTTTCCTAAACAAAATAAAATAGAAATCATGAAAGTGATTTATCCAAGTCTTTGTGCTTTTTAAATAAATAATAATAAGAAATAAATAATATTGAACACTTCACTCAGCGTCATCTAGCCCAAAGCTAAGCAGAGCTTGTGTTATGGGTACATAACTGATATACTTAAAACATTATACTACACAGTGTCGTATATTTATATGTACTGGTTACTTATTAATAGGTTGCGGGTGCCTTTCATTCACAACACACAGATAGATATTTTTTTATTATACACATAGAAAATACCCAGAACACCCTGAACAAATATTTGCAGATCGTATAAATATTTGTCCCGAGGCGGGAATCGAACCCGCAACCTCCTGAGTCGCAGGCGGCCTTAGCCTGCTGCGACACAGAGGTCGTCAACGTTTTTGCGTTGATCATCAAGATAATTTTACAAAATTAAATAATTATCTAACAAAATATATTGTGGGTATTTTAGTTACCTGTGAGCAAGTATGTATACATACTTAAAAGTGAAGAAAACAACCCGTTACGTTATTTGCGAGTGAGTCGCGCCGCGCCTCTAGTAAAGTTATTTGCGAGTGAGTCGCGCCGCGCCTCTAGTAAAGTTATTTGCGAGTGAGTCGCGCCGCGCCTCTAGTAAAGTTATTTGCGAGTGAGTCGCGCCGCGCCTCTAGTAAAGTTATTTGCGAGTGAGTCGCGCCGCGCCTCTAGTAAAGTTATTTGCGAGTGAGTCGCGCCGCGCCTCTAGTAAAGTTATTTGCGAGTGAGTCGCGCCGCGCCTCTAGTAAAGTTATTTGCGAGTGAGTCGCGCCGCGCCTCTAGTAAAGTTATTTGCGAGTGAGTCGCGCCGCGCCTCTAGTAAAGTTATTTGCGAGTGAGTCGCGCCGCGCCTCTAGTAAAGTTATTTGCGAGTGAGTCGCGCCGCGCCTCTAGTAAAGTTATTTGCGAGTGAGTCGCGCCGCGCCTCTAGTAAAGTTATTTGCGAGTGAGTCGCGCCGCGCCTCTAGTAAAGTTATTTGCGAGTGAGTCGCGCCGCGCCTCTAGTAAAGCAATTTAATAAAAAGCTCGTATGCCTCATCTCTATCTAAACGTGCGGCATAAAGCGTACGCTGAAACTGTAAAATTGTAGTTATATTTACATTTTGCCAAGTAGGTGCCAAATGGGGCTGAAATAATTTGACTAAAATGGAGGACGATTTTGTTTTGGTCCTGTTTTTATTTCGTTGTTGGTTGCTGGTAGCGTTTACTAGATTTGTTAGTATAGTGAATATCTAACATACAAAAAGATCTTGTTTTTCCACTTGAAATGTAGGTAAATGAAAAAGAAAATGATATAAATCATATTTTTATCTGAAGGTGCAAAATAGTTTAAAAAATTCTAGTACCATGTCGCTTTTAAATTGACTAACTCAACGACCGCGCTCAGTCTATCTATGACAGCTTTTTATTATGACAAAGTACTAAGTAAACCTTATTGGTGGATCGAGTAAAGTATAGAGTACTTCACGTTTCTCATCACGTGCTTGTTATGGAAGTGGATACGTCCGCAGCTACTCGCGAACCTATTACGAGTACGAAATGATGTAAAAATTCTCGTATGGAAATTGTTTAGAAAGTGCTAGCAATTACGTAAAATTCTGGGCGAAAATTCTTTCGCGTATTTTAAGCGCGTGGAAAAACTGAGTCGGGATTTGCGAAAAAGGTTTCAATCAAACAAAAGTGACGGGTAAACATCACGTTTTGTTTAATACCTTTCCAAAATATTTTTTAATAAAAATGGAAACAAAATAGTAAAATATGTTTTCGTCTAGTCTAGACATTTTTAATCAACGTAACCTATACTTAACAGTGTTCGGCTTTGAAGTTACAAGTTCTTTGTTTCTGTCGCTTCAATTTTGCCTTTATTCAACAAAAACTGAAGCCGATCGCTTCTCTCCATCGAGCCCCACGCTCCTCTCTTGCTTCATAAACATTAATTCGTGCAAAAGGGCCTTTATTCGTGCAAAGGGCCGCAAATACTACTTTTAGTGAATTTATTCGCCCCGCAGATAAATAACGTTGGGAATTGTAAGTAACTGGTGGGAACGCCCACGTCAGATAACTTAAGGCATGTGCTACACTGAGCGGCTGATAACATATACAACACATTATGTGCGTGTGTCGCGATTTATGGTCGGAGAGCCTGGCAGGAATACGCTTACGTTGCGGACCTACGCGAGGACAAATAATACAAACATTGAACACTCAAATGACAAAATTAAAGAAGCTGAACGAAAGTTTTAATATGTAAGCTTCTATACAGCTTACATGTAAAAACTTGTAGTTTGATTAATTAATTGTAAATATGAGTCACAAAAACAAAGTTCGTAATTAATTTATCGCGCTTACATTCACAATGGCTCGGCAAACGTAGTATAGGACGCCCTCCGGTCAGGTGGGATGACGATCTGCGAAATACTGCAGATAGATGCTGGATACGGCAAGCTGAAAACCGGGTGCTATGGCGCTCATTAAAGGAGGCCTATGTCCAGCAGTTGACTAATATACTAGGTTGATGATGATGATAATGATTTATTTATTTATTTATTTATTAAGGGCAACCAACTAGAGATAACACGAAATAATACAAACTAGAAAACGAGATACTTAAATCTAGTGCTCTCTAAATTATGGGTAGCCACAACATGCGCAAAAAACAATGATGTTGACATTCACAATAAAGCTTACTTATTATGTGTTGAAGAATACTTACTTAAGTCTCCGGCAACGTCTCAGAGTTCTAAATAGCAAGTCTTTTGAGAACAATACATTATAGGACGGCAAAATAATAAGTTCCTCAATCTAAACGCACAAGAGCACCTTACGAGCGATTCAAGTACGTTTACTGCTCTAAAAATTCCAGCTAACCATTCAAAATCGCTCAGAGATTTCCCTGGCTCGGATATACATATATTTCGAGCATAATCGAGCTCGTGTGCGAGTGACCTAAGCTAACGCGCACATGACTCTGGGATGAATGCTAAGTGGGGAAATGAGACGGGCAAATATGCGCCAGCCCTTACAATATCTGCTATGAATTAATATGGTATTCGGCAGAGATTTATTCATCTTCTCGTTTTAGCTCTGAGTAAACGTATGAATACGTGGTAACTTTGCCGGTATCTATTTAATGTAATATTTACAGAATTAAGTTTTTTTTTCAAAATTTTCTCATATTAAAAGAGTTTTAGAAATAAAGTAAGAAAATAAATAATCTTTAGTATTATTATGGTAAAAAGAGGTGTATCAACCGCAGTCAGTGATACCGAGCTAGAAACATGATGATGATGAAACATTAAAAATAATCATTAACAAGTTTTCACCTAAAGTTATCTGACTATCGATATAGAGATACCAAAACAAATTTTATATATTTTACAATACTCTGTTTGAGCGTTCTTGAACACTATAAAATACAAATAATAATAAATATAAATGTTAACGATATGTTTAGGTTGTACGTACCTACATGCTGATTCTAAATCGAAACCAACATCACTTTTCTGTTCACAGTCGCGTAAGATCAGTCGCTACTAACCCGCTTATAGAAATGTAACTTTACTGTTTTCCCTGTAATAAGTTTAGTGATTTCCCAGTACTTGTAACTCCGGCCAGAGACAACAAACTGGTCGCAACCGCTAAAAGGGACGGCTCAACGTGATTAGTTTCGACGACCACACGTTTCGATGTTTACTTGACTAGACTAGACGGAGTTATAACTAAACCAAATATGGTTTTTGATTTATACTCCTAAATCTATTTTATCACTATTAAAGTAAGGGTAAAAAAATCACAAGAACTGCTAGCCATTTCACTTATAAGTTTAGTTAGAAGAGCTTTTGAAGAAATTTCTAATGAAATTACAAACAGAAAATTGAACTTATCTGCCAGTCTTAGGCCTCGTAGACGCTGCTACGCAATGTGCTACGGAATGTTAAAACTTGCTACGAAGTGCTACGAAACTTGCTACGTCAAAACTAAGTTGATGTTTTTGACGTAGGCACACATAATTACTTTGATTTCTTGTTGTTTCCGCGTGAAATAATACAGAGAGAATAAAGTACCTACGTTCTTACAACGAATATTATTATTTCGACACAATTTAAAGAAGCCTGTAGCTGCTAATTGGAATATTGGTTAAAAGCCACCGAAATGACGTCGCAAATTAAATTCCATCAGACAAAAATAACACAAACAATATTCTCGCAAAGAGGCCATTATTTAATTAAAGTTGCTATTTTAACCGAAATGTATTTAAACGTGCATGTTTAAAATTAAATTACGCTCTGTCACAATTTATTTAAATTTATCACATTGGACAGATTACTACTGGAAATCACAAAAAGGCGTAATCATCATGTGTAATTCAACTTGTTATTTGTTCAATATTTTGTTCAATCTAACAACTATGTTAAAAATAAATAACGAGCAGAGAATCGAAGGCTGTTACGAATGCAGTAATTGTGAAGTCAAATATTACCAAGATTTAGGTAGTTGACAGTTCATAATTGATTTTGAATTTAGTTACCTACTTACGCTATTCTAGATATCTCTGTATGCTTTTAATAAGTCATGTAAGTTTATTATAAACAAACTGTATGGCCGATTTCGTTCTACGTTTTGATTATTATTTACCAATGAAATAATGCCACAATTACCTGGAATCCCAGTTTAGTTATATTTGTAATATACTGCTAATAAACCTGCTGATTAATTAATGGATGCGATGTATTACTTTACATTACGTATGCACTCGTAGTTGTATCGTATTCATTGAACGTACATAGTTCTGCAGTAAATTTTAGAATCAACCGCAATTAGTGAGTATTTCAAATACTATGCTATATCTAATTTGAATGATTGTGATGATAAATCATCAACGTCGATCATTCAAATGAAAATGATATTTCATGCTTCAATGTTTCTCAGTATTTTACGCATTAAAAAGATAATTAAATCAATCCATTAAATACATTTCCGTAGCCTCAGGCTAATTTAGCGGAAAGGAGGCAAACATCAAGCAATTTTACCCGAAAATAAAATTAAAACGACTTATGCTAGATAGGGAAAACGTAAAAGAGTAATTTTGACAGATTTATGAAGACGTTCCGGGGAACGTTGCCTTAATTAAATATTTCAAGGAGCCACGAAAGCCCAACAATAAAACGTCCAACAATAGCAAAGAAAATCGTTTTTCAAATAAAGCTTCTGAAAGGCTCTTACCCGGAAGTGGAGGCACGGATAGCAGGTAATGCGCCTTCGCGAGACACTT